>JANTCA010052794.1:0-17762 GCA_024741275.1 Chironex yamaguchii
ATAAATAGGTTGCCATATACATATACTTTCCTTTCCGACGTTTCATACTCTGAGGAGTGTCAGACGAAAAAAGCTTTGAAGTATGCTTTTAGCGCAATGTCGCAAATTTTCAAGGCGATTTTCAAGTTTTGTACCACAAAAAGATTGTTCAAATTTAAAGTACTTCTTATATTTTTCATTCGATGCTTTTCTGTTGCCTCTAGAATTGTGAGTTTTCGAAGGCAAATTATTTTATCAGATTTCGCGACCTTTACGAATTTCAAGCCAAAGTATTTTTATCTTATATGTTGCTATTTTGTCTCTAGCACAGTGAGTTTTAGTTAAAAAAGATGTCAACTGATTGTTTTAACTCCTAACATTAAGTTGAAGTGTTTGTAAAAGTTTCATCTTACTGTGCTTTTACTAATATTATCTGACAGTATGGTTGCCTTCTGGTAGGATGAGTGTCCAGGAATCTAAGTGCCCTCATTTCCCACCCTCATTCCATACGCCCCCACCCCCTCCTCCCACTGTTTGTTTAAAGTATTCACATAAACTGCAAAGCAATAGTGAAGAAATCAATAAAACGAATGATGAAAACCCACTGCGAACTTTCCAGCTGGGTCTTACGAAATACAGATTCACATACGAATTCTAGCAAAGATGTTACGCCATAAATTTTGTTTATGCTTCTGATATCAGCCTTAAATCTGTATTTCAGTCAACCATTTACTAAGATCAGACACAAACAGAGACATCTAGTTTGCTTAAGACAATCTTATTATTATTCTCCAGACATGTCTCACAGTAGATCAAGTCAAGATTGGCAGGTGGTTAACTATAAGTGGAAAGATGAGATTTTTCTCTTCATTGTTCTTCAGTCAATGCTCTGGTCAAGACTCTCTTCACATGATACAGATTCATGTCATTGCGGTTTGTTTCTCATACCAGATTGATGTTCAATTCAAATGCCGCTCAGTAAGGTATGCTTTGTTCTTACGGGCTGGAACATCTACTTTCATAAGCTGGTTGAAAATTAGATCGGATCATATTTGTGCCTGTCAGTCCAAGGCCATTCTTGTGCCCAACTCCGTTGTTTTGGTTAAATTGACCAGTCTCAAAAATATAGTTTCCAGAACGAAAATAACCCGTGATTTTGAGAGTAACAAAAATCAAAGAATGCTGCCCGTGTCCGAAGGCTGGGGAATGTGATTCATCCAGTTGTACGTTTCTCGTGATGTCGGAATAACAAATCCACATTGTGGTTTTAATGTGTTTAAGCATAACCAACACGTTATAACAGCTGTGTTGTGACAGTTTAAATGTCATAGATTCCATACTTCCCGTATTCATATTTCATGGGCTGATGCCGAGGTTTTGACGGAAAGTGAGACACAGATTAGCATTGCAAACATCAATTATGACGGTAATTTGATGCTAAGACTGTCAATCGCATTCACGATTTTCAATAACTTAAATAGCTGCAGAGACGACCGAAGACAAAACAGTGGTCTCGTGTCGAAACACGTCACCATCTCAATGCCCAAGAATCAAGCGCCCGTTATACGAGCCATCAGCTCTGTAAAGAGATGTGCCGAAACAAGTAAGAAACATCGATTTAACGAAAACGGTGGAATAATTTGTACTAAAACAGTACACAATTGCTGTACAAAGTGAACAATCTGACAGCAAAGGGTCAGGATTTAAGTGGAACAAAAAGGATGCTCCGACATAGTAATTACTTTATGCTTCCAGATAGGCACTACAGTAAATGCTAACGCAATAATTAGTGGTGGTACCAGCCGTCTGAAAGTGGGGTAGGGGAGAATTTAGGGGATCTAAGAAAGTCTTTTTAGACCACGCCTTTTATTCTCCCTGGGAATGCTCTTGTCTCTGTTGGGAAACACCCTTCTTTCTACGAAGGAGATATTTAGTTATAACAACGGCGAGGCTTTCCTAATGACTATAACTTGATAACAGCTTTTTAAAGTTGGAAATTCGGTACATTATGGACGGTCTTGATGAAAAAGTGGGGGACTATTCCCCCTATTCCCCCCGTGACTCCGCCAATGACAAAAATTCTTCATAAAACGTATGACCAAATTTCCCTTGTGAGTTCAAATCACAAACTAACGTGATTGTTCAACTCGACAGCATTTGTTCAGGCGTCAGTTTGTCTACCGCCAAGTGAAGAACGGGTCAACACTGAATAGCCGACTTCCTTTACTTTCTGAGTACACAGTCAGGTGACCGAAACCCATAAGCTTCACTCGTTTGCGGACTAATCAAAGACCTAAAATGTATCTACAATGACTTGCTCTAGGAAGATATAGCTTTGAGAAATATAACTTGCGCCTACGCTTCAACTCGCAATAGCGTAAACAGCCGATTTAGGAAAGTATGACTAGAGACAAATGTACTTCTCAGTGTATCGCAGTTAAACTGAATATACTGAGTATTGGAACACCTGTCGGGGTTTCGTCACCGTTCCATGACACATTGTCTGTTTCTTATGGTTCTTGTTACCAGTGAAGCAATCTTGTAACACGTCGTGTTACCAGAGCTCCTTCCTCAATATCGGTAATCACCATAACATGCGTTCACCATTTGCTTCTTCCGACGAGTATCGGTAATATGCTTCTTTTCGAAAGTGGCATACCAAAATGGCTCAAGTGGTGTATAGTGGGTTTATGCTAGTAGCATGTATATTTTATATGTTTTAAGTGCCCTTTGCAGTAAGTACAATTTACTAACGACACTTTCTTCGACTCCGACCGTGCAACTTTATTAGCGAAAGCATGGTCGGGGTGACCTCAACGCGCACCCCTCGTAGTACTTTCTCTACGAGAATGCTTACAAGCCACTTAAATATCTTTCTTAGGTTAAGGAGATCTTTCTTAGGTTAAGGAGAGTACCTTCAACAGTTGTGTACCGGTAACAGTAACTAGACTTTGACTTTGATTCCAGTTTTATATTGAAGAGAAAAAAACCGGTCCGTGCAGACTGCAGTAGCACTTATTCTGGCAAGAAATTACCAACTTGTGCTCCTTCGATTCCGCACAAAAAACGGCGTAAATATTACCTATTCGTTGCTTCTGGTTGTAAAAACCACCTGTAATCGGATACTATTAAGAATCGGTACAGTGGGCTGTTCACACGCGGTTAGCTGATCCCAGTAGGACTCCAGCCTCCAACCCGTTTATATCGTCGCTCTACCTTGGTCCAACACAAGCGAAAAATGGGTGATAGGTCATGGCTAGTGCTATGATGCGGCGTTTGAAATCAATGCCCTGGCCGGAGTTGTATAACATGGTCTCGCGGCGACGCAGCAGGATGTCAACGACCATGAATTTCAAATGTTGAAGTGTACTAGTTCAAATGTCAATAGGCGCTGAAACAGTCAATGCGCTTCCAATGTCTGTCACAATTGCTGTTTACTGTCACAAGTGCCTTCTGTTGGCAAACTCTTAGCCGGCCTTACTAAAACCAAAGAGAACGAAACACTCCCTCTCCAACTGAAAATGAAAGTCATCAACATTTTCTGACAACTATCTCAGATACTTTGTTTCACACGAAATGAAAAATAACATCCTAAGTTCCTTCTATGCAGGCCTGCCATTAGTTAGAATTACCCTTTACGATAGCGGATCGCGTGCATCACAACAGATTCCTTAAGGCACATAACACCATTAGCAAATTAGTCTTATAAACCGTGCACGCATCGTTAGGCAGCTTCAATCGACTTTGTTACTAAAGGGCGGACATACACTTTTCGTGCCAAAGTAGCTCCGAGCCAGGTTTTCGCGCACAAAAATGTCTAACCTCCCAACCATCAATGCCTTTCTTTTTTTAATAAGAAAAGGTGCTAACATTTGGCTATCAGTCAATACTTTCCTTTGTTCGTAATCAGTACGGATTCTCACATCCTCGAGATTAATTAAAACACGTCTTCGCTGTCTTTTTATGTTACACCCTTGTCATCCAGCAATGTGAATATGTGCAGACTCGTCTGCATCAGCAAACGAGGCGGCCTAAACAAGAACCAGATCCCACGAAAACAAATACGACAAATCTGCAAAAATTTACAACTTCTAACCCCGTAATTTGCACGAAATGCAGATATAAATTAAGTATTGTCTGGCAATACCTGTCAATTTAAGATAGGACCGTTAGTGACTAGTGTACCCCCGTCAAACACATATCGGACACTGGATTTAACCCTTGGGACCTCCCTGACATGCAAAAGAAACCATGATACCACCCAAAGAGAGCCACTGCTTAGAAAAAGTGGGAAATAGCGAAAAATGTTCTGGTCACAACATTAAACACCCTCCTCCTCCGACAGCCAACACAATGGATGCCCGTGCAATAACGGTGCACTTTGACCTCGCATACCACCATAACCCATCCCTCTTACGCAACTACAAAAAGAAAATGTGAATAGTGTACAACTGATTGTCCAGTTGTGATTGCCGAGTGGTCATACTCATGAAAACCCTCAGAGATGACTGATGATTAGAGAGTAAAGCTTCTCATTCACCTCAACACGATCCCTTTAACAAACAAAACCGTTTGTTTACAACTCATGACCAATACCTACCTAACGACTCGATCAAGCCGACGAAAAATCACTATGTGGGAAAAATGATTGCTCAAAGAACACACCCTATTGATGACGATTAGAAACGTTCATAGACTAAAGAAAAAACAGTACACTCATTTCTGTTTCATATGTTAACCCAAATTCACAGCCAGGGCAAACAGGCTATTTGACGTCAAATGAAAATGAACAAACATAGGCAGCGTGACTCATCACAGTTCCATTCCAACTGCGAAAAAAAACCCTAATGGAAAGAGTTCAGCCACCAATTCAAACAACAAACTGTTCATCGATTTGGAAACTATATTGGAAAAATTGGCGTGGGAACAGTTGAAGAATTTTAACAACTTGTGGTTTATCTATGGTGCACGGTATTTGGTAGTACAACATCAACGTGAAATTTTATTTTCTTTCGAGCTTGTGTTATATCTTGTTACTTGTTCTCTCATGGACTTCATTAACACTTCATTTTGCCTAGATTACACATAAACCACAAACCTGGTCGAGCGCTTGAGCAATATTTGCATATTAAGACCTGCTATGTCCTCTTGACATGTCACACCCTGCTTCCTAGAAATGTAATCAGGAGACTGTCGTTTACAATTGTTCTCATTTAAGGCAATTTAAGACTGTCGTGTGAAATTAAGACTCGCATACAACCCCTATTCAAATACGCGCTTAAGGTCTCGAGTCAATGCAGGACATTTTCAAGAACTCGAACAAAAGGTGTTACCAATGTCACTTGCTGTATCACAAGAGTAGTCTTGATAAACTTAAATCAGTCCGGAACAATATTTCCTTTTCAACCTTGCATCAAATAATTAACGAATCTTCCAAATTCATCGAGTGTCACAGTGAGCAGTCAGTTCCTTTCAACACAACGAACAGCGGAATGAAATTCATGATGACAAAACTATTGCCAGTCGATGTCCAGATGGCATTAGTCCATGTTTAAAAATCCTAAAATGGTAAAGACTTCCATAATAACCAATCTGAACGAGAGACAATCGCTGTGCTTCATGAAAGTACCTTGTAAATAAACTCTGAACCACAATCCAACGTAGAAAGAGTGCTCTGTGACAATACTGAGATCATTCAACTCGGGATAGTAAAATCTGAAACAATTTGTGTGCAAGAAACAATTCACAACAAAATATAACTTTTTGACACCTTCCAACATTGCGACGTATCACACATAAATTACCTTCAGTATAAGTCCAAAAAGTGCAACGAAGAAAAGCGTCGACGTGAAAGGTGTTTTTACTGATGGAGCACCGTTGCAATTGTCTCCTTTACAAGGAGTAGCCGACGGTGTGGCATATATTGAAGAACTTCCCATGGGCAAGGACTTGGATGGAGTTGGTGAGACGACCATCGTTTGTACTGTTGCACTTGGGCTTGGTTTTGGAGTAGGCTTTGGACTCACGGCAGGACTTGCACTAGCCTGCGCAGTCGAAGCCTTTACTCCTGCATTCGACGTAGCCGCTACAGTAGCTGTGGCAATCTTTGGAGAAGGACTTGGAGATGGGGCTGGTGAACTGGCTGTAGGACTGACTGCAATGCTACCTTCGACAACTAACACACCTGCCAAAACAAGAACAGCAAAACCAGACCACAAATGTGTTGAAGACATTTTCCGTGCTGTAGTTAGTTCGACGAAGGAAAACCAGTGTATATTTTAAACACCACTATTTGGCGACAGTTATACTTCACCTCGTCCTGTCCTGACTGCGTGAAAGTCACAAGTGAAAGAGCACAAGGTGGGCTGGTGCAAGAAATTGCCATCAATGACAACATAACCATATTTGTGTTTGCTCTACTGATTCAATTGGCCAGGGAATTAAAAACCTCTTTTGATTGGCTTATCGCAATAGAAAAGAATAATAGTTACAGCAGTTAACAAAAAGCGTCAACTAACTCTGTCACCAGTGGTCATTCCCAGCGAAATGAAACAGGAAATTTAAAGGACCGAAACTCAAACCAACCACCGGACGGTACAATCAGCACTGTACATTATTTAAGGAACTGATCAACATGTTAATCACTCCTCGAAAAACCCTCATAAATTCCACATTTTATCGTTTCCAATTGTTTATCTTCTCAAATTACACTGGTCTAAGTTTGTTAATCTATCTTGGGTTCTCAGAATGCTTACATCACGCTTTAAACTTACACACACCGTTTACGGAGAATTGTAAGAAATGAAACTAAAAGCAATACAAGCAGTCTGTACTGATGACTCCTTACGCGATTAATCACCGTCAACCAATCAGCCTGTGATAGTAGAGGCATTGCACAACTCTGACGAAATGTACGCACTATTAAGCCGAGGAGATGTCAAGACCGGACAAGCTGCTGTTCTAAGATTGACATTGAAGTTCTTCAGCTGTCAGCTCCACACAAAAATTAAAGAAATGAAGGGGTTTCGGTACACGATCTGTGACAGTATATGGTTTATTTTACCTCCAAGGCATTGTCCTTTGCTTACCTCGCGTATGAGAGTCCACTCTGCTTGTTAACCGAGATAGAAATCAAACTTGGCTACAACACTGTATTATAGGTCTATAAAGCTTGGATTATAAGCCAAGATTTCATTCGGTAATCTGCACGACAATAGCCAAACCTTTCAACTCACAGGGACATAACACTTTGGGACAAGTCACCTTTGCGTTTTATACTCTACCTACCAAGGTTTCACGCAAGGCAAGTACCTTCATCTTAGACAGTTTTAAGTTTATTTGTGGAACCATTTAGAATATATTGCTGTGGTAGACACCAAAGAGTTAGTAGGATCAATCGTTGAAGACATATCGTCATTGAAAAATCTTCATATCGTATGAAGCTGCACTTTTAATATTAACGGGAATCGCATCAAAATGTTATCCGAAGCATGGGAAAAGCTCTAACTATAAATTAGCTTGAAAGGCGAATGATGTGTCATTGGAATCTGGTCAGTGCGTCCAACGACGCCATCCAGAAAGACCGAAACGGCTACTGAACCATAGCAGACGTGGGACGTTTCACCGTGCATGCCTTCCCGCGGGACTCCTTGTGTTGTTTTATAGTACAATAGTTTGCAACAAGTGGATCTTGCAACTAGATGAGAATAAACACAAATAACAACAAAAGCAACAAATTAATAGGAAGGCGTTGCCTACATCCTGCATTCGTAATGTAAGAGATAGTAATAGCCCCTTTGTTTGCGATCAACGACATTACATACCAAACGTTGATCTGTTGGACAATAATATACTAGTAAACAAGAGAAAGATTTTTAACCAAATTAATAAACAACTTTCTCTTGAGCTAAGTCTAGCACAACGTCAAAAAAACAATATCTAGGAAACAAAACAAAGCAAAATGAAAACTGCAGTGTCTTTTCTACAGTGGCTGCACCAAGCCAATTCTACTAAATAATGTGCTGACTCAAAAACTTTTGATGAATAAATACATGAAAACTAAAATTGCAATACAAATTTACTTATCGTAATCTTATTATTATTATTATTATTATCTATAATCTATGGCATAAAGCAATGTAAACTGTTCACTACTTCAGGTTAGGCAAGAGTTTTTGTAAATCTAACTGAAAGTAATCTTTGCGAAGCCAAAAAGTGAAAAGTTGATGTACAGTTACAGTTACCTTTCTCACGTTACCATAGGCACGAGAACTTCTGACAAAGGGGACAATTTTGACTGTAATCGGATGGTAGCAAGATATTAATAGTGACTATGATTTTGTTGTGGGTTTTTCTTGGATCAAATGTTAACTGTTGTTAAGACATGTCACATTTTCCATAACAAATTTGCTTGGACTCCTATAAGAGAGAAATGATCTTGTTGTCTGGAATTCGAAGTAAATAAGACGCTAGTGGGAAGCACGAGGTCAGGTATATCCCATTGTGCATAGAGAATTCCCTTTTGATATAATCCCTTAATGTAATTTTTATTTGAATTTAGTTCGCCTATTTCACTGTCCAAGAGAGAAAGAAATTTATCACGTCAAGTTCTGCGAAAAGCTAACTTTCCAAATTAACGAGAGATAACTCTGAATCAAAATATCGACTACATTTAGTAATCCTTGAGAGAGAACATCTTGTACTTACCATTAGTATTGTCATTATTACTGTCATTATAATTATGTCCATTATAATTATATATTTAAATACACAAGCTATCTTAGGACATTATCTGCGGTACCGAAAGCTCGTTTTCGGTACCAGGCTTTCGTCGGCGCTCGTGCTATTGATCTGATGCAATCAATGCTCTTAATTCTAACTCTGGACCTAAGACTGCTAAATCTGTCTCTCCTTTCTTGGTTGTAGTTACAATTGACAGGCTACTGCTTAAATAACTCGACAGGTGCCTCGTAGGTATGCCTCAAGGTCATAAAGTCGGATTTTGAATTGAATCTTAAGGAATTTCTGAAGAATGAATAGTGCACTTTGATAAATCTCTAAGGCTTCTCATTTTATACGTTTTCTGTTTTCTTTTCTCGTTCTTGCTTTAACGCTATCTTTGATTAAAATAATTTTAAAAACATTCTTACTAACGATCAACTTGACTGGTTCAGAGACATTAAGAGTAATCTAGAATTGATGTCGCAAAAACCAGTTTTTTAGGTAAAGGAAAAGTCGACAGGTCATCATTATGTTATATAACAGTGTACTGCATTTCCATCTGTAACCCTAAAATAACCTTAAAAGCAACGATGCAACTTCTGTGGCTCAACACTTTAATTACTTGATCCTAGTTTTCTTATTTTTGTATCTTCAAAAATTTGTATTGTTCGATTGGCATTTTACTACAAAAAATAATAAGGTCCATCTTTTAGTTTCTCACTGTTACAAGTACTTTAACTTTTCACAAGCGTAGAGTTAAGAGGAGATTGCTGTCTTGAACAGATTTGGTAGTATCAGGCAAATCTATCACATCAATCTCTGGAGATCAAGAGACAAAACGTTTTTCATAAAACAAAAAAACAAAGTTTGTTGATTCTAACCCCAAAGAAACAGAATGAGAAACTCAATTGCATCTGATGAGACAGTGATTCTTTATCACAGCAGGGAAGCTAAAGCTGTCTCATTTACAATTAACAGTAAACGAGTTTTCTAAACTTGGAACAAAAGTGCTCTGGTTCTGTGCTTTTAAACGATCTCAATGCGCTGAGCTGCAAACACGTTGCTCACATTCCCACAGTGATGTTTATTACAAGCTAACGATGTTCAGTGTTGAATAAAATCCTTTTCCGGTTACTTAAGGACGAAATACTTGATGTTGAAACTATATTTGTATTAATAAAGAATAAGTGATACGCGGCAATATAGTGGTGCCTGTCATATAAAGCGGTCACATTTAAGCTCTTTAATTAATAAATTCATTTTTGTTTCCTTTCGTATTGAAGTTTTTCCAAAGCTAGGTAAAGAGTGGTTAAACAAAGACCAAGTTATTACAAAGGGAAAAGCTGATAAGGTTGGGCGATTTGCGAGAAAGAACCATGCAAAAGAGCGATACAGTAAACAGTCGAACCTCTAAAGCGGCCAGTTCTCGATAACGGTTACTTACCTTCAGTTCTTAACGCTTTGCCGTATTATTGCCTATACAGATAACCTCCCACAAACGTTTAGCGGTCACCTGGCTCAGTCCCAAATAAAAAAACCCAACAAATTTTCCCTCTGAAAGCGGACACACAATGAGTTAATTTGAACTTTTTTCTGAAATCGGTGACATACGGTCTTAAAATGACGCTTCTGACTGAAACAGAACAATTGAAATGACGCCCAACAAAAGAAGTAAGCCCCTCAAGGCCAATTAATTGCCCTGGAGTTACAAAATCTTGTTTTACAAGACTATCAGGATTTTTTCAATCTCAATTTCCCCAAATACGGTGTCATGCGGAAAGCCATTTCACGAAGTTCTTTGAGTTCCTATAGCCTGTGTATTTGTCACTTTATCACTTGAAAATGGTAATAAGAAATTTGTTGTTATTTTTAACTTTAACCTTTTATCAGTCTACCCACTGAAATCTTATCTCATTTTCCCAAATGTCGAGCATTGCACTCGGTAAAAGTGGAATTTCGATACAAGATCGTAAAACTAGTATCGACGGCGTCAATGCCTGCGGATAAAATTCAGGAAAATTTCTCCTAACAGTACAAAAGTAAAACTGGCATCTATAAAGCGTTTCGTCTGACACTGATCACATAGATCTGACATTGAATATATCAAAGACATAGTTTATAGATCACACAATTTATTTTGGCTGACCCTCTTGCAATACTTCTTTCATGACCAGAGAGCTATCAGGCAATAAAATTATTGCATGCTTCCCATAATAATCATGGTAGTAAATGAATCGAGTCATGTCTAAGTAGCATAAGTAAGAAAGGTTGATGTCTACCCTTATCTTAACGTATTTGCTGGTATTGCCGTATGTATCATAACTTCATCTATACATAACCGTATTGAAGTGCTCCAGTATTTTATTGGTCATCATATTGACATTTGCTCAGAAGCACCGAATGTTGCTATGGCATTTGTGCTGAACTCAAACAATTTTTGTGTATGTTCGTGTCGAAATAAAGACATCTGACTCTTTTAAACTGTATTTGAGTTGTAAAACATTGGTATAAATGATCAATAGTTTGCAAGACAATGCACAGGTGTTTCCTACGCTATATTGGATAAAGAACTCGCAAGAAGTAGCCGCCCAATCTTTCAGTTTACAATCGCGTGACTGGCATGACCTGTTTTAGCTGCAGCAAAATATATTCTTTACTTCTCTGAATGGTAATAGTGACAAAGACTGAAATACAGTAGAATTGAGATATCGAGAAATATTCAAAATATTGAAACAAGCAGTTTAGAACTCTTAGCATGACTGAATCTGACACCTACGACTGTCTGAAATCTGCACACCAAATTATTCAATATCAAATCTATTCCTTCAAAGGCAGTTTCATCCCTGTGTGCTCTTGGCAGCTTGACCTGCATTGCTTTGTCGTTGTTCCAGTCACCCGGTAGGATTTCTACTTCACGTATACAAAATGATTTATACAGGATCCTGGCATAATTGCACCTGTACAAGTTGAACTTTTTTTCTACTTTCCTGCCACTGTTATCCAAATTCCACTCCAATGTCAATTAAAAGTGATAGATTTTTAGAACAAAAGTAATATGAAATTCATATGTCAATGCACCGATCATATTTAAACTAAAATTTGCATGTAATCTGAGTAAGGAAAAGTTTTCACAAAGGATTTTAAATTAGTCGTATGCAAAACAATAATAATATCAGTATAATAGCAATTAGTGAACAGCAGACAAACTCGGTTTGTAGCTGACTTTAAACAAGAAGCCAATATAGTACAGATTGAAGGTAAAGTGAAGTTAGAAATGATAAAAAGGTGCAAATATGATGAAAAAGTGTCAAAAATTGTCCAGATTTCTAGACTCTCCGTCGATGCTATGTGAAAAATGGGAAAATGGAAAGTTGTGAAGCATGTAAGGCAAGTGGCAGAGACACGAATTGTCAGTACCTATTTGTGAGAGAGAGATAAAAAAGGTTTAACTAAATGAAACAACATTGGAGAGAACCAACAAACAGACATAAGATAGAAACAGGTGGGACAAAACAAGTTTAATTTAGAGTCTTGTAAATCCTCAATAATGTTGGCTAAGGGAATACCCTGCAGTAAACATTTCAGTTTGTGAGTGGGAGATTGTTTGGACAACATGAAGAAAAAACTCAGTATTAAACATTGGCATGAACAAAAAAATGGAAAAATAGGAGGAATTGAATTTTATGTTGCAAGTTAAAACGAGTGAGCCTTTTCATGTAGTGTTGGAAGTCGATGTGCGTTTAAAACTGTCAACCATAATTTACCATTAACCATTACCATGAAACAGATTTCAGATAGATATAGCAATTAACCTAGAGAAGAAATGAAAAGTCAAATCAAACAAAAGGAACTACTAGAATCGATTATTCAGCTTATTTCTAATCTATTTATTTGATGTTGTTAATCACAGGCTGCCTAGTCTTCCAAACTAAATGGTAACACAACAGTACAACGACAGTGAAAGAAAACTCATTGAAACCATATTTTTCTACCATTTTGAAATCAATTGAATTGTTATTAAAAGTTAATATTTCCTTTCCATCAAACAGCGTCGTTTACTCAACTACAGTTAGAATAACGATACTTGAAACCCCACCTGTTTATTTACCTTCATAAAATTTCATTTGCTATGGCTTATGAAGGAAAGGTAACAGCCGATTTTCAAACTTGTGATAGCATTCACAGGTTGCACGTAAGTTATTAGAGTCAATAGTTGTTCCTGATTGAGATGGGCTACAAAAATCTGTAGCTAATAGTATGCATGCAACAAATTCATCTTAATATTATCACACTTGTTTGTGATTCTTTACAATGGCAAATGAAAAATGCAAACTTATACGCATGGGTTTTAATACGAAAGAGATGAAGGAGTATTGATGACTTTGGCACCACTTTCCCGCAAAAAGTTAAAGCAAATCCTTATTTAGACTCGAACTCGTATGTCCGGAAGTTTAGTTACTGATGTTCCAGCTGGGTAATATTGACAGCAATACAATCTTAATAGATACAAAAAGTCTAATTGTTAAGCCAGGGCATCACAATGATACTACGTTAGTAACCATAATCATCCTGCATCTTATCCTGAAAGAAAACGAACAATTTCTTTCAAGAATGAACGATTCAGCATTGCCACAGAACGATTCTGCACCAGCATTTTGCATTAATAGAGAAGCCATCAAGGTAGGCAAGCTTTGCATGTTGCAGGTTCCTACAGGATCAGACTGGAAATCACATACAATTTTTTCTGTAGCAGTAACTGGTAAATTGTTCTCTTGGTGACATTTGTTATCTCTTGTAACTGTCATGTTACAGAGCAAGATAACTCTATGTAGACTAGAGCAGCATGCTCACGTCAGTCGATGTTTACACAGGAGCAAAAGTTTTGTAATTTCCATTAAGTTCTAGGCTATTGATTTTAAGGGCCTTATTATATCAGCCCGGTTGATTGCGCTAAAATCAGCTCGCTATCACATGAAGTTTCCCAGCCCCATTTCACGAGATCAAGAAAGTCAAGTGACATTTGCTTACGTTATGTTGTTTTCGTTGCCCGCCAAATTCAAAGTTTTACTCTCAACTGTACCAAACAGGTTGACATTCACTGTCATCCCTTTTCGAATTTCTGTACACAGTAGAGATTTGTCAGCGTCGAAATCTAACACATGACAGTTCGTTTGGGTTGTACAATCTGTAAGACTTCAAGACTTCAAAGCAAGATTCTTTATCATTTCTTCTGACCATCTGAACGGTTTTCTCCCACACTGGTTATCGGCCGCCATTTTGTTTGTGTACTCTTGACCGTGTGCGCACTTCTATTATGTTCAACCCGCTTTGCAGGACTGGAGCCATCACATGGAAAAAGTTAAGCCTGTTTAACCGGGATCCCACTTCGCAAAAGTGCTGATCTCGATTAGACGGGCCAGCCCCCTTTGTCATGTGATAGCGAGTTACATTTTATGAGAGTTTGTCAATCAAAGTGAGATCTCGGCAAACTGGGTCAGCTCCGTCAACCGGGCTCATATGATAGGGCCCTAAGTTTGCAACCACCGTAACGACTCCAAACAAACTCTATAAATAATACAACTTTCGATTTTGTGTGAAATGATCTTAAAAATCAATTTGCACCATTCGTTATTTTGTCTTTATCTTTTTACAAGTTCTTACAGACAATACATAGTCGATTTTCAGAACCTGATATCTTTCTAGTAACTGCTATTTGTTATCGATTCCAAAGTTCCTGCGGACCCAACCTGATGCCACCATGGCATTAACTAGAAGTATAAAGAATTAAGGGCACCCTTTCATCATTTTGTACTATATTGCATACTCGTATCAATCCAGTCATTACAACTATAAAGAAAAAAAGGCAGTTATACCCTGGCTTTTAAATCTTGAGGGAAAATCCCACTTCTAAATCGACAAAACTTATGGAATTGTTCAGAATTGTGAGTTTCTAGAGAGGTGTTCGCAAGGGTAGTTTGTGATGGTGATTCAGGTCAGAGGCTACTAACAAAACATCACAAAAATTATAACAAAGTAATTAGAGTTTTAACTACAGCTTCATAATCTTGATTTCTAGTTTTTCGTTTGTTCGAGTAAAGACATATCAAGTTGGTTCTTTTAGAATTTATTTCCTGTAAATGACAGCAAAATTTAGAATTTATTATTTACGGAAATCATTTGTCATGAAATACTGCAATAATAATTTTTGTTATTTAAGTATGATTGTACCATCTTAGCTTCCAGGACGTTGATAGCAGACGTTAAGACTAAAATTTATCAGGATTTCAATTATAAAATGCTGTTTGACTCTGTGTCCAATATCATTTCACGATCATTTTGTTTCAAACTTTTCATGAATGAACAAGTAATAACAGCTAACGCATGCAAAATAATAGCAAAATCTCTAGTTGGTAACCGAGTCGTTTAGAATTGAAGCAACTT
Organism: Chironex yamaguchii; assembly: GCA_024741275.1. Classification (NCBI taxonomy): domain Eukaryota; kingdom Metazoa; phylum Cnidaria; class Cubozoa; order Chirodropida; family Chirodropidae; genus Chironex; species Chironex yamaguchii. The sequence continues at coordinate 15,142 of JANTCA010052794.1, forward strand.
TGTAATAATCACTCAACGTTTTTGTAATGTTCGAGTGACTTGTTCGAATCCGAAAAGTCTTTCATTACGTTGCGGTATCCAACGCTTTGATGTATGGAAATTGTAGCTTTAGCTCGAAATTTGACTGGGAAATCTAATGAATTAAACAAATACGCTTGGCATATACCAGTTCAAATTATGGCAGTAAAATACAATCAACTGTTAATTGCTTGCCGAACTGCTAGGAAGACAAAGCTAGGCCAATCCACAAGCAGTCACTACAATATATTAAAACAAGTTCTGCAAGCGCGTACAAATAATCAGTGTACAATGGCGTTTAATAGGCATATTGAGCTCTCTAGATGTAATTAAATGCTTAATAAGGGCAGGTGTCTTCTCGTTCTATATTTGGGGTGATGCCAAGGATACTTTGCTACTCGAGTTGATTACTTGCATTTGGTACTGTTAGAACTGAAAAATTAATTGTAACTAAATGGCAGGTACCTTTATCCTATTTAAGAAGTTTCAACTATTCTGCAGGTGTACCAGCAATAAGATTCATGGTAAAATATTGCATCGTAATTTTGAAAAGGAAAATTAGTTGTATTATTAGCAATAGTTTCTTTCCCTTCCTTTTAAAGTAAGCGCAAAATTCAGTTTCTCAGCAAACATCTACATCTGTAATGATTACGTGATACTACCTGAATGAGTCATTTTCAAATTAATACAAGTATAAGAGTACGTTTTAGTTCATATGATTGTAAAATTATACATAGATAGAAAAACGTAATCAGAAATGATTTCACTGCAGAATCTTGGGATATAATGAATATATATGTAATGAGCTATAAATAAAACATAACTGACCGAGTCGAAAGTTGTCTTACTGTTATCCATTAAACTGAATAAGCAAATGGAAAAGACGTGCCTAACACCTAGGAGCTGGTTCTCTCCAGTCGAGGGGGGAAGAGGGTGCGCATAAGGTCGTGACGAGAATCTTTCCAAAATGTGAAGGCGCATGATGATATTTCACCTTGGGTTAACTGGCAGTGCAAGTTAGTATACAATACGAGGCTGTACACGTATTTAGTACGTAATATTGTAGCAAATAACCAACGGATAAGTTCAGTACACAAAACTAAGGGATTGTGCCTGTTATTCCAGAGACCTTTGAAGCCAGACTCGGTATTTAATGGCATACATTTCAATAATTTATGCATACGCTTTTAATTTTCTCTGCATTCCTGAAAATACTCTTGGGTCCTTGGCCCGTTAAATTCATGTTCATATTTTTTTTCTTTGTGATGCTCTATTAAGGTGTGAAGATTTTATATTTTAGATTCAGTGAGAAGCGTGGAATATTTTGGAGTGACTATCTGGAATTGGAAACTTAGGGTAGTTTGGTGGAATATGCCTGTTGATACCCCGTCCAATCAACAGGCTGACCTTCATTTCTCTCTAATGTACAAGACAGATCTTGGGGCGTACACACTGGCTTAGAATTGTGCATTTCAAATCTTTTCAATACAGACTCCACATACTGTTTCTGTGAAAGCCTCATTTTTCTATTCTTTCTATCTTTAACAACCTCAACTTCTAGACAAATTTCATTTCTCCCATATCTGTCTTCTGGAACCTTTTCTTCAATTTGGCTTTCTGTGCTTTCATCATCTCAATGTCGTTTCCAGGTAAAATAATATCGTCTACATACAAAGACAGAATCACAAACTTATCTCCCACTGCTCTTACATAAATCCAGTTATCACTGCCACATTAGCGATAGCCACTTTTCTGTAGGAAGTTGTTCATTGTAAGATACCAACACCTAGAAGCTTGCTTCAAGCCATAAGTGCTTCTCTCGAGTTTGCACACTAGGTCCTCTTTTCCCTGCACTTCAAAACCTTCTGGTTGTCGCATGTATATCTCTTCAGTCAGCTTACCATTGAGGAATGCTGTTTGGACAGCCATCTGGTGTACTTCAAGGTCTAAATGGTTCGAAATGGTTCAGATGGTACAAATTGACGTATACCTTGCTAAAAGAAGAAAAGGTCTCTGTTAAATCCACACCAGGCTGTTGAGAGTACCCTTGAGCTACCAATCTAGCCTTGTAACGATCTATACTACCATCTGAACCACGTTTAACCTTAAAAACCCATTTACTACCTACTATTGTTCTACCCCCTGGTAGTTTTACTAGCTTCCGAATTTTATTGCTTTGGGCGGACTTCAATTCACTCTCCAAAGCTTCTAACCATTGATTCTTCTCTGGTCGTGCCAAAGCATCAAGCATCATGGGCACCTCTCCTGTTTCCATTTCTGCACAGAAAACATTGTTAAGTGCTTCATCTCCAATTCATTCACCAAACCTTGCTGGTGGCTGTACATTGCAAGTGGATCAACTAATAACACATTCTTCTTCAGCTTCATCATTTTTGCCAACAATTTCCTCACACTGTGGCTGAATAATGCCTTTTTCCTTTTCAGCTCCTGCGTCGTTTTCAACCTCTGGTTCAATCACTGGTTCAATCTCTGGTTCAATCTTACATTGCACACCATTTTCGACACTCTCACGACGTATCCTTCCACTGAATTTATCTTCTACAAAATCTACATCACGACTGATAATTACTTTTTTGGTCCTT
>JANTCA010052805.1:1915-17762 GCA_024741275.1 Chironex yamaguchii
GCCTACCACTCGGTATGATGGTAAAGTGCGTCCAGCCACCAGTCACGAGGCTTTCATTGTCTGTGCAGTCATTTCCGCGTTCTTATTTTCATTGTGAGTGGTTATTAAATAGGCATGGAAGGCAACCGTGTCGTCAATGCGCGTGATTTTGCTTGTGAGTTACTTTTGTAAGAAAAGAACGTGGGACGCTTCTGGTACTTTATTGTACTTGTGGATTTCAAAGTCTGCTGGAGAGGGTAGTTATTCTAAGTACTATTTACTCGACCATGACGCATGTCTCACCGGTTACATAGTACCAATAATAAACAAAACCCTGTTGAAGACATACGCCTGATAAAGACATTTATTTGAGACCATTGAATCCCTTTTTTGTGTATGAGAAAAGTTGCAAGCATAAAGAAAATTTGAGGCCTTAGGGAACTGTCAATGAAATTTCTAAAATCTAATGAGCTGTAATTATCTCAAGCTAGTTCTGTTTCAGTGATGATCTGGGTGAAGTCCAGGATTCTGTATCACTGAAATTTTCGGTAATGATATCTTTATGAAACCATAAGTAGTAAGGAAATCATCTTGGGGAAAACCCTATTAAACCCTATTATCAGGAAGCCTATTAGTACCAGATCATATGAGTAGTTTGGCCATGATGTAGTTTGGCCTTTTGATTAGACGAGAGATTAGCTGCTCTTTCGGTCACTTGTTAGCAGCATTGTTCTCTATCTGAAATAAAAAGACCTCTTATATAACATTATAGGTAAATTGCTGAGGATAAATCATATTCACAATGACCATAAATGTGAGGCACCCCTCCAAGCCACCATGTTATTGAACCACCCATGATCAAAAGGTACGATATTGAGAGAGGTACCCAAACCGCCAGGTTAAACCACGCAAATCACCATGCTGTTAGAAACGCTAAAACCACCGAAAAGCATCATATCACAAAACAATAAAACCCGTATTGTTAGCACCAACATACCTTTAAGACCCTCGTATTATTAAATTCAGCTTATTTTAAAAGCCACCCGAAACATATTTCTAAAACAACCAAAAAACCACTACATTGCTTAGCACCCTCACAACCCCCTAACTTCCATACTGAAAAGCCATTCAAAGTGGTTATACTGTTGAAAACACTCAAAATTACCCTATTCTTAAAAGCTAGACATAACCATCATTAAAAAACATCAGCCAAAATCACCAAATCGTTAAAATGACCCAAAGTTACCATGTTAAAACAACACAAAACAACTTTAAAAAGAAACGCTGGTAAATACCACTCAAAACTACTACAGTACACATCTGCTAATTCGAGCTCGGGTTAATTCGAACAATTCGCTATCTCGAACAAACTTTCAAGTCCCCAGAGTTTTCCACAAGAAACCCTTATGTATTCTGCTGCTTAATTCGAACTCTGCTAATTCGAACATTTTGCTAATTCGAACAATTTTTTCGGTCCCTGGACCTAAATATACTCACTAATTTGAACTTTTCTCAGGCAACATAAGCAGAAATAGTGAGTAAAAAAGAAAAATAAATACTTTGAAACTTTTATTTTAGTAACAGTAAAACATCTCTCAATTTGTCAATACATCTCGTTTCCCCAGTGAAGTGAAGAGTGCAAGGAATATGTAGTCTTTCTCCATCGCCAAGGTTCACTCATCCCCTTTGACTTCAACGCAAAAATGTCCTTAATTGTCCTACATTGTTAATACAAACATGGTTTAAACATGGAGTATGTATATACTTACTGACAATGACAAAAATCGCGTTTCTTTAGCTCTCTTTCATTTTACGCTAACTTCGGATAAGTTGAAAATTCGTTAACTCGAACAAAATATCCGGTCCCTTGCCAGTTCGAATTAGCGGATGTGTACTTTGTATGGTTAGTGCCACTGAGAAAGCATCATAGCGTAAAACCAAAACAATTGTATTGTTAAAACGAACCTATTGTTAAACCCAACCCAGATTGCTGTATGTGAGAAAATACCCATGTCGGTTCAAGTGATTAAAGAATAGACTCAACGCATCCTATGCGTGTCGTATGAGGCAACTAATAGAATTTGGCAACAGCAAGGGCATCGGCACCTATAACAGCTTGCCAAATCATGATGCGGGTGAATAGTACAAACCATTAAGGAATGACTAAGGCCCAAGTCCAAATACGCTGCCATTCCAATGGTTGTATGACCTTTTCGAGTTGTATTGAAATTAGCATTAAATTGTTGTTATTATGAACAACAAACCCTTCATCCAAGGAGGGGCTTGAACCTGCTGCCTTCTACTTTTAGCGCACAGCATGCTCTGGCAACTGAGCTTCTGGTTCGTTGTTTTCTTAAGGTTATTTTAAGAGGTCATGATTTGATGGTTGTGTTACTACATAGATCTCCCCATACAGGTGAAGTAAGATCAGTGGCTGCTGGTGGTAATTTGCTTAAGTGGGGCAATATCTCTGATAGGTTTTCACAACAACACCGAGCTGAACGTTTTGCACACAAGGTTCCCTGTGATTTCTTCAGATAACGGGCAGATTCAAATTTGCCCAAGAAATGAGGGAAAATCGTCTGATTTCGCCGACAGTCAGTATGAACTACGCATGCCCAGATGCCAAAATCTCGGGCGGATTTTATCTTGCCCTTTCTGTTCACGGTCAAACACTACAGAAAAAGTAGAATGCAGCCCTGAGGTCTGCTTCAAGCCAACCGTCAGATAACTTTGGACATGCATTGACGGTTGACACTGTCCAGAAAGACAATGAGAAATCACGGAAAGTCGTTCCTGAATACGACTAGGAGTGATAAAATGTGTTAATTCAGAAAATAAATGGATATGGAGGACCTTCTCTGCTTTTGAATGGTGGGGCAATGCCCATGGTGCCTCCTGCACCAGCCGCCACTGAGTAAGATGTTTGATGACCGACGTGTGAGCCTTGTGATGTCAGTGTCAGACAGCAGTGCGTGCTGAGTTGTGGCCGAACGTGGTGAGTTGCTGGGTTGAGGTCGACCTATGAACCACCAAGACGTGGCTGTCATGATGAGTTGTACGTCGAGTGAGTGGTGCTTGACTGAGTGGAGATATTTCCATTTATGTTGGGGAAAGTATGGAAGTTGTCGAATTTGATCCTATTTCTTTTATAAATTGAACTCGAATTGACAAGTTTGATCTTCACGTTTGAAAGCGAGGTATGGACTTAAACTTTAAAACACAAAGCAGTCACTGAAACTTTAGAACGTTCCTTAAATCCTCGAATAAGCCTCCACTTCCGAATAAGCCCCCCTCGAATAAGCCCCCTCCTAAAAAATCAGTTTTGCAAATAAGCCCCCTCCCCCTCCAATAAGCCCCCATGGGGCCTTATTGGAGGAAAGCATAATTTCATAATAATATCTTACTTCATGAAAGCCACCGCAGGATATAGCTATACACTATTACTTCCTTTGACTGGAGACAAAAAAGCAAAGAGAAACGCGACTTTCGTGATAATAAAAGATTATAATTTTTGTTAGATCTTCACACAGCACTCTGTAACTCTTTTAATGATATCAATGTTTGTAATTAGAAGCTCAAAATGCTCGTGTTTATCTTTTTTTCCATTCAATTGGTAAACCAAAGAAGGCCAACCTTGCCACACAGGGAAAGTGATGCTTGCTTTTGACGGAGGAAGAAGAAAATCCTTTTTCTCCTTATGCAGCTGATATTGATACTGCAACACCACAACAACTGGTAATTGATTTAGATAATGACAGTGATGACGATGAAGAAATCGTTATTGACTGTTAAACTTTGTTTGCAAAAGTGCCGCCTTATTGTAATTTTTAATTTTGCCCTCGGGGGCTTATTCGAGGATTTACGGTAATCAAAATCAGTGATTGGAATTTTAGAAAATGATGAACAGTGATTGAAACTCTAGAAATGTCGCGCAAATGACTACAATTTTAGAACTGATTTTGCCTGAAAACACACAGTGATCGAACTTTTGGATACATCACTCTCTATTGAATGGGTTGTTTTTTTTGGCGGCATATGCACGACATATAATTTAACTGCGTGTTCTTTGCTGGGCTCACCAATGTGAAGGTTTTATGACCTTTTGAGTTGTATTGAAATGAAAGTTGAGTTGTTGTTACTTGAGAAACAAATCGTGCGTCCAGGGCGGTTGCTGAACCCGCGACATTGTTCTGTGCTACCGGGACGTTGTTTGTCAGAGGTCATGATTTCATGATTGCGTCACTACGCCATCATTGCTGGGGGCCGGCAGGGTGGTAATGGAAACTCGGATCTACTGTGGCAACCCTTGACAAAGGTATAAGGCCTAAAGTAGAAGAAGAAGGAGAGGTGTATTGGAGAAGAAAAGAGGAAAAATTATGGCATTAGATTCTTCTTTTTGTAACTACAGAAGAGATTTAGCATATTTTTGTGGCTTTCTGTTTATTTTAATTATTTTTACCCTTATCTGTTATTGATCAAAGCAATATGTGAAATGCCATCAAGTTTGTTGTTGTCGCTCGGATTTTAGCTGTTTGGGCTCGAATTCTTTGCTAGTAAAGACGCCCTTTCCCCTTGTTATGATAATCGTTTGTGACCCTCCCTGTGAATGAATGTAGTAACAGATATTTTTCAAGGAAGAATGGCTTCGTTGCAATAAACACGGGAATTGTCTAAATCATGGTTGTAAATCTCCAAAATTAAACTTAAATAAAACTTGTTTCCAGAAAGAAACTTTTGTCCAAAAGAAAGTAACCGAATCTACAAAGAGGACGTATTTCTCTTTTATCGCGCGCCAGAATTGTGCAAACTGGTTAATCAGTCGAATTGTGCACATTAAGTTGTAATATTATTCCTCAGGCTTTAAAGAGATTGGAAACTGGTTCCCAGTACAAGAGTAAAATTAAAATGGTGCGTTTGGAAATCCATTCTTGAATACTGTATAGTACTTTCAGTCTGGAAGTTTGACTGCTCTTAGTTTTATCTAATAGTAGATTCATATATGCTTGTAGAAAGTTTTAAAAGGTATTTAAAAGGTTTTATGGCATTCTCACTTCCTATGCTTCTTGCTTTCTCGTACTGTAAAAAGTTGTATACCTGTTGGGATTCTGTTGATGTAGACTTAAAGTAACCCTGAACTTTTTTGTGTCAATAGCTTTACTTGTAAACCCATGGCTAGTCAGGAATGATACCCGTGGGTAAGATACGTCCTTTAAACTACAAAATGCTTAGTGACTGCTTGTATATATACACTTACTGATGTATCGCTATAAACTAGGAAATACGAATCAGAGAAAATTATACCATTAAAAAATGGTGGTCTAGTTAACGAGATTTCTGTCGCCTTTGATAGTGTTTTAAAAATACTTTTTCAAGATTTTATGGCATCAACTTAAAGCTGACGTATCACTCAAGAAGCTCAGTCCATGTGTTTTTGTATTCTTTGTCTCAAACCGTATAACTCACTGGGTCTTGATTTTCAATTCCATCTAGCTCAAATCAATAACAGACGGAAGTTGGTGGCGGTTTGCTTGATGGATTTAAAACCTTATCAATGATTTGACTTTGGCACTATGTAATTAGCCAAGTTTCATCGACAGTGCTTAAAGAGTTAAAAATTTAATATCATGGATTACTCTTCAAATAAAAATATGGTCACAGCCCAACGAAATTTGTTGCTTAAAATCACAGATGGCAAAAAACTGTGCTAATGGGAGTTCGATTGCTTTTCCCAAGGGAACTTTATTAACGTTCTTTATTACAATAATGAACATTGCGCCAGTTTGAGGTTTATAAGGTTATTGGCATCTTGTTAACTGTACTATCATTGGATAGAAATTTCTATAATGAAAGTGGTCCATATAATCCAGTTTGATTCCTTTAATTTATAAATGTTGAGTAGAATTGAAGGCGCTTATCCTTCCCAAGAAATGAGTCATTTAAATTGGTTTGTTATGTGGTTGGAATAACTCAATTGATTCACGTCACTAGCGAGGTTTTAATCTTAGTATTTGAGCTGATCTAAGCTGTAGGACTATCTTGTCTCGTACTAGGAACAAACTTATACATGACTCTCTGGCTTAACCAAGCATCTCATATGGAGTTATCACAACTAACGCAAAGATTAAGGGTTAATTGCCGGACCTTCTTTCTTTCTTAGTTCTGAGGTTTGAAACACCTAGTAAATTTGCGTTTTCACCACGTTCACGAAGTGCTTCCATACCAAGAATATCATCTTCCAGATCCCTATGGTACATGTACGTCGACATTTCGTTGGCTGTACTCTTTATATTTTCAAGTTATTTTACCAAGTATAGATCATAGACTACTGAGCTTAGTAAATAAACAAACATTGCCCTAGTTAAAACAGAAGCCCTAATGTTTTCACAGTAACGTTTAAACTGCTGTCTTTTTCGACCTATTTGGAATAAAGGTGAAACATGGCAAAGGTAAATTGATAAAATGAGGACAAATATTGATTCTTTGTAGTGTTTTTAAGTCCGCAGTAGGAAATCAGACATCTTATTAGATGCCTTGCAAACATAGCAGACGTTATTACCATCATCGTCGTCATTATCAGAAGCAAAATCTTCATCAGTCCTACGACCAACATCCCATCATGACGACCATATGCTAAATCAAAGTCTTCTAGTTAGGTCAGTCCCGGACAAAATCGCGGGAAGTACACAACCCTGTCTAATAGTAAATATGACTGCAAACCTCAGTGTTAATATGTAAAGTAGTTTCATTTACCGTTATTTTCTTCGTGCATTGTTCAAGCTCCTACGGCCATGGTCTTAAAAAGTTTCCTACTACACCGAGCCTCCTTTGCCTGTAGAGCTCACTTCGCTTCGTAGTCTCCACTTAAGAGCTCCGTCATACTAAATTCGTGAGAGCCCCGAATTACGCCGTTACGCTACCAATTATCGTGACGTACATTTCTCGGGTGTGTCCCCCTCTAAGTGCATTGTTCCTCCAGAACATTTACTGTCATGGGATAAGGCTTATCCTGTCCCCTACTTGGTAAATGAAATTGTACCCTTTTAGGAGCTAGCATTTTCCTCTATATTATTCAAGCAGATTCCTGCTGGGTTTAAATTCTACAAATAGAAACTAGATTAACTTTTAAATGATATGCCCGATTAGAAAATTGGTAAAATGAAGAAAGATTTATTACGTTAAAAAATCCGGTTATGAAATTGGATTTCAAAACTGCAATCGGCGGTTGTTGCTTAAATTCGAAAGTTTCGAAAACTTAATTTAGTTATGAACACTGTAACACCTTTAATAGTACGTGCGTCATATGTAAAGTACTCAGTTTGAAGTCAAGGGCCGACAAGGTTTTGAAGTGACGTACTTAAACGCAACTGCCGAATATATTGATGTCTATTTACACAAGATTAATGCTCCTAAAGCGGTAAAAGGGAATTTATTATTAATTCTCTTATTTCATGTCAAAATTTTCATTGATATTTGCAATCTAAGCAATCAAATAGCAAACGCTGTTAGCCTCTCTTTCGTATCCAGACATGATTGTTTTTAAAAGCTGCCAGCAAATGTTGACAATTCTTATGGTACTTAGGTTACCGGATCTAGGAAGCTTTCGGCGTTCCCTTCGAAAAGCAATGAAACAGTGTAATGAACCCAGGCCGATATTTTCCTTGCTATCTCTAGACTGGCAAGACCCGACTATGATATGTATCATCAGCAATCGTGTACTTGGAGTTCTCTGGCAAGCTCCTGAACCATACTTTGTTACTTTTCGCTAAATTGATGGCTTTAGTTTTGAGAGACTAAATTCAGTTAGTCAACACACAGCAGAACCTGAAAGTCAAAGACCATCGCAACAAAATGGAAGAAGATGACAGAGCATTGGTCTTTGTGTCGATGGTCAGACGATTTACGAAACTGATCAATCGCTGGGCGGATGGCTTGCCTGTTCGAATCATAGTACCGATTCTCTCCGGATATGTAGAGGCTTTTGACTCTCGACTGTATACCACCCTAGGTACAACTTTGGCAGAGCATAGTGCATCTGGTATTTTTGGTCGTAAAACCGTTACAGGACCATCGAGTATCACGAAACCGAGGGAAATCCCAACTTGATTAAGTTGCAGAGATTAGTAAACATCTGACGTTGACAAAAGCAAACTTCAACAACAAAACCATGTATTTATTATGGTTATGTATGATCTTTTTATTTGCATCATTTTAGAATCTGAAAGTTTAGATTTTGTGCATCTTATTTGTTGTCATTTGTTTTGAAATTTCAGAGGAAAACTCATATCTATTAAATTGTTGGAGTTACAACGCAGACTTTTGAGTTACCAAAAGAGAGAATTTCATAGAAATTTACATGAATATGGGCCAGCTTTCAAATATTTCTCGCATATTTATGTGCCGTGATATCGGTAATACGGAATTTATTTGCAAATATTGACAATATTTCTCTGTTTTGAGAGATTGCATTTGCACTTAACGCACAACGTTTGGTCTTTAGTAGAACAGCGAGTGGATAAAAATGCCTTTTGAGCCTTCTTTGGTTCATTAATACACAGTCTCCACCATGAGGATATAGAAACTAATGTCATGAAGTGTGTGTGGTTATGTATAGCCCTAACCTGTAAAACTCAAGTTTACACAAGGAGCCGGACAATTGCCGTAAATTTTGCAAACCTCGCTTACCCTTCAAAATCACAAAAGACTTTCAACTTGATTTCTGTTGTTAACTCCGAGAGCCTGAGGAATGTTATGCATTTTCTGAAACATATATTTAAATAAAGATTGACCCACAACCTGCAATGAACTACAGTGATCCACATGGATCCACAACGGCCCACAAGGACCTTCAAACTTAAATGACACAATAGGTTAAATAAAGATAAGTATTGTATTTTATGATAAATGCTTGAATCATGCAAATAGCGTCATTCACAATTGCAGTATGCATTAGTTTTTAGAATTTAAACTTCGGCTCTGTGCAAACACTATTTGTTAAATGCAAGCAAACTATTTTCGTGATGATTGCCACTTGAATTTGTACTTATCCTCGGAATCAAGTAGAGTGTCATGAAAGATGGCATCGATTTCTTAAACACGAAGCTTTTTCCCGTCACTGCTCTTACCCTTTATGAGAATGATGGAGCAGACAGTCAGACTTTAAGCTTATTATCTCTGCGGTCAGTAATTGGTATCCATCGATGAAGTCTTAAGCGAGCACGTATTTGTGTACTCATCACTGATGCCCCCGTAAGTCCCAGACACTTGAACACTTGCCGAAAGAAGACTTTGATATTGTCGTGGTTGGGGAACGGGAATTAAGATCATGTATCATAGCAGCACTCAGCAGAAGCACTGGACATTTACTCAAGAAGAGGTGAGAAATTTACGTAAAAAAGCACACAACGATTATATTTCTTGGGCTGTTAGTAGAATGGGCAACGACTCTCCTTTCTTGACACTGGAGGAAGAGGAGGTGCTCTTGTCACATTATGGAGGCGTTATTTTGGAACTGTGTAATAAATTTAAGCCACCGGCACCTGCTGCAGTATATGGTACATCACTTCAATATTTTAGACGCGTTTACCTCTCAACATCTGTTATGGACTACCATCCTCGAGAAGTTGTTTTCACTTGCATATTTTTCGCAACAAAAGTCGAAGAATATAATGTGTCTCTGAGTCAATTTGTCACTCAGCTGTCTCCTGATTTTAGGGGCATAGGAGAATTCGTAATTTCAACTGAAATGCTTATAATGCAGAAGCTCAACTTTCATTTGACAGTTCACAATCCGTATAGGGCAATGGAGGGATTTTTTATTGATATTAAGGTCCGTTTTCCTGAAATTAAAGACCCTGAGAGGTATCGGGGTAATGCAGAGAAGTTTGTAACAAGGTGCATGCTTACGTATGCTTGCTTTACTTATGCGCCAAGTACTATCGCATTAGCTGGATTGAAGTCAGTGTTTCATAAATACTTAGACAAGTACATTATTCAAATTTTGGGGAACGGGCAGAAGGGGTATGAGCTGATGAAGAAACTTGATGGTGTAATAAGCATGGTGTCTTCCTTTTCGCCTCCGAGTTATGAGAGTGTTAGTAAAGTTGAAAATAAACTTAGTTTATGTAGAAATCAGGAGACAAATCCTCACAGTGAACATTATCGTGAAACTGAAATGAGAGAAAGAGAAAAGAAAGAGCAGGAGAAAATGCACCAGTACGAGTTGTCAAAACAGAGACAGAATGAATTAATAGAAGAACTTGGTATTGCATCTATGGAAGGTCATTAGAATACAGTTAAATTTATATATAAAGAACTGGAGAAAAAATTGTAATATCTTACTTTTGTTATAGTCATAAATGATCCTGTATTAATATTGCAAAATTGCTTGCTAGTAAGACTAATCCTGCTTGGGACATTCCGGCTTTGAAATCACTGATAATGTTTTGTGGTATGTGGCTGTCAAGAAAGTCTGTTTACACCATTTACATTCAGTTACATTTTAGTCTTACAGGTAATATTTAGCACTCCTTGAAAATGCAATGACGTCTTTATTAGTAAATTTCAATATGCAATAAGGCCCCCAAAGATACTACGTAAGTGGGAATAACATTATCACTGGGACTTGTAACTAGATGTAGTGAGGCGTCCAAGTGCGTACTAAAGTGTCTGATTATACTCACATTTCTTATTGTGACCTAGTCTTCCTATAATCAGGTAAGATAAAATAATGTGCAATGAGAAGATCTGTGCATTACATGATATTTTAATTCTGTTATCCGTGAATATCTATACAGCATTCACTTTGAAAATGGTGCCATGATTCTGGTGGTGTTTGTATCATCAAAATGTAAACCTTAAATGCTATGATCTCTCTCTCTCTCTTTCCTTTGCCCCAACTGATCAGAAGATATTTGGAAAGTAAGTAGGGCTGAAAATGAAAAGCAGAAGTGGCTGCTTTTGGGAAATTTAACTGTGGCATATTTTCAAGGATAGGTGGTATTTTAAAGGTGGTAGACATTTTGTCCCAAGGTTCAATATCTTATGTTGTAGACAAATGCACTTTCTGTATAAAAGGAGTATCCATTGTGCTAACTTTGAAGTAAACCTTCCAGGTCAGGTGCTCATATGAGAGGTAATTAATTTGTGGAATTTAAAATTGGTGTTTGGGGGTGGGAGTCATTTTGATTTTAAGGCAATTGACAAAATCTCTACATAAAATCTGTTATGAAGTAGATAGATGAATAAAGCATACCATACAGTAAAAAAAATACAAAGAAAGAAGAAATTAAATCAGTGATCACCATCACCACAAACAACAATTATCAATACAAAGTCAATGATTAGAAATCAATTTCAATCTCCTACTCTTGATCAGAACCATCAATGGACATGTATCCTAGTGCAATATCAATTATGTTCTCCACTTTTGGAACCAGTGCTTGGAACAGGATAACATCTCTAGCAAATATTGTAAATGAAAGCCATTTTCACTTGACCACAGTATTAAAGCAAAATAGCCTGACTGTAAACAAATTGTGAGTTTCTCAAGGAGATTTTATGTTTATGACTTAATTTTTGGTGTGGTAGGTAAGGTTTCCCTAAATAGAAATATTCATGACACTACCATAATATTAAATGTAGAAAGTCTGACTGCAAAGAAGTTGTTATTGTACTACGTTGAGTACACAGTGTACATTGGCAACAAGATTTCAAGCCATTCTATTCCCATCATCAATGTTGTAGCTTGTTGTTTGCTTATTTGAAGAACATGTAGTTTTGTGCACACATTGAAACTAAAAATCATTCTTAATGTTTGTAAGTTGATAGAATGCCCAATGGAAATACATTTTTTAGTTTTGTGCTGTTCTACCTTATTTGATTTCTTGAACATAAAATCATATAGTTAATATTCAAATGATGTTGACAACAGGAATACTTCTATAACGTATGCAAAAATCGATTTTTTGTTAAGTAGGTTTTCTTCTAAATGTAACATTTAGCTGTTGAAGATATCTAAAGTCCATTAAAACCCTACTGCATCTGTAAAATTCTGATTGACTTTGGTGGTAGACTGTATCTACCTTACACTGTTGAAATGCTGTCAGCCTCACCTTTATTTCTTGTTCTGAAACATAGCATCAAGAATTTTGTAAGTACTCGTATCAAATTATTCACTGTGGTTGAGCTTCTTATCCTGTTAGGGTAAGTTGTATGTTATGTTACAAAGAAAGAAAAATTTGCAAAAACAGAACCCCTTTGACAGATGTAATTATGAGTAGATGATTTAGATAAAACTTTGCTGCTTTTGGTTTTTAAAATATGGATCATTGCCTTTTTTAAAAAAAGTGTGATCAAATCAGATCAAGAGGCATAGTATGATATTCTGTGAGACTTTAAAGTGAAAGGAATAAATTAATTAGGGAATGAAAGTGCAAGACCTCAAACAAACAAAATAATAAGATCAAATCACAAAAACATTTTCTTGGTATTAGTCATGCTTCATGTGCAGCTGAAGAATTTCTGTAAAAATGCCTTATCTTGTAAGTGCTACCTCAAGGGCTGCTGTTAAACAATCCATGTTATGAGTCTATGAACTGAAAATTTCTTGAAAATCGTGATGAGTAGATTCTTGTATGTTTTGTATAGTTTGTTGCCCTTTCTTAGATGTGACTTTACTTGTTGAATTTATTGGCCACATGAGTTTTCCATGCTTTCAAAAATGAATCATCTAGGAGAGGAACCTTGTTATCATTTGTGCCAGGAGGGTTATGCTTTCATGAGGGTTTGTTTGTTTATTGGTTGGCTGGTTTGCAAAATGACTGGAAATAGTTGCTAAGTTATTATATATTATAGATTTTTTGCCAATATGGTTGGCAGTACCCTGACTGATTCCAGCTTACTTTTCTTGCAGATGATACAATAAAATTTAGGTTTCTGCATCACTAGAAATTTTGGTAATGATAACTTCATGAAACTACATCTAATGAGAAAATCCTTATGGGGAAGACCCAGTTACCATGGTGTCTATTAGTACAAGTCATTTGAATATTGAGAAACTGGGACCCAACCTGACCCCATTGGCTTAGCAGCGGTTTGCACTCTCCTCATGCTTCTAGACATGTGAAGTTGACAAATTGAATGAGCATGTCAAAGTCTAAATCTTAATAATAGTTATATTGATTTGTATTATGTTAAAACAAACATTTCTTTTAGAATGGAGATAAGTTACTGTCACATTGCCTTTATTCTCATGTCTCAATGCAGCTTTGCATAAAATTTTGAATACTAGATATATGTTTATTTTCAAAATAATGATTCAGAGTCATGCTTTCTATCTAAGAGGGTTGAAGATTATTTACCTTAGAAAAGCCTTGCTGAAAACAAGATAACAGAAGCTCAGGGATATGAATATGCGGAACTTTGAAACTGACACTAGAACTAGTTGTCATTTACCAACAATATTCCCATGTTCAAATTTTTGTTTCTTGGGTACAAGTTAACACAAATGCTTCCAACAATTATTGACTAGAAAGACCTATTGAGAATTGTCCAGTTTGTATCCTTTGCAACCCAGATAAAATACTAGGGGACACAGACTCCACTTCATTATCATGCACCGCCGAGTCGCTTGCACCCCCTGCTGGTTGTATGGACAAACTCTATTCACTCCTTTCTGTCTCTGGTTTTTTTGTATCAGATCATACATGCTGTTTCCTGTTTCCTTCTTCATGTTCCCAATAAAACTGGTTACTGATCTGCCCCTTCCTCTTTTGCCCTCTACCTTCCCTGGCATGACAATTTTTTCCAAGCTATCATTAGATCTCATTACTTGGCCAAAATACTGTTTGTCTATTTCATGTATAATTTCATGTCTATAATGTCTGTTTCTTTCAATGATGTTGACTAGAGACAATCTTGCCTTGATTTGCTGCAGGACCCACTTGGCTTTTGATGCTCGATGTACTTCTCGATTACCTGTCTTAGGTTTGTGATTTGATCACGTGTTCCATGACTTCTCTTAAAGCCTGCTTGCTCTCTTGGTATTTCCCTTTCCATATGCTCTTCTAATGTCCTCTGAATGATCCTCGAGAGGACTGTGCTAACATGTGAGATGAGGGATATTGTGCGATTGTTCGAAAACTTTTGTTCGAAACGTGTTGTGTCACCCTTGTTTGGCTGTGGCAGATAAATAGATTTCTTCCAGTCATTAGGCCACTGGCATGTTTTCCAAATGCGGATGCACAATTCAGTTACAACTGCTATTCCCTATTCCCTCTGAGTTCTATTGGAATTCAGTGCACCCAAGAGATTTTCCATTTGCAAGATCTTTGATGGCCCTTCTCACTTCCTTTTGTAGTGGTTCTGGTTGTATTTCAAACTCTTCGAACTTTTTCTTTAATTCTTTCATTCTTCTGATATAGACCTGCTGTGTACTCCCTCCATCTCTTTATAATGTCCTCTTCCTCTGTAAGCACTTTCCTGTCTTTGTCCTTGACCACACCTGTCTTAGGAATAAATTTTGCAGTCATATCCCTTATGATCGTGTGCATGACCTTTGAGTTTTTGGTGTTGTTCTCAATGTGGATGCATTGCTGCTTCCAGTGGTTCTCTTTATCTTCCCTTGATTGCCTCTGGAACTCAGCATTTTTCTTCCTAACTTCCTCAGAGTTCTGTTCTTGCTTTGCAGCGTGGTGCTACGCTGCAATGGCTATCTGATAGACAGTAACTTTTAACCCTTTTCCTTTGCTTGGGTACTACTCTGTCAGCTTCTGTTTGCACAATACCTTTTATTTCCTCCCAGAACTTGTCGGGCTCTTCATCTGTGTTTAGCACTGTAAATTTGTTCTTTACTTCCACTGCAAACTCAATGTTGTCAACATCATACTATGCAAACGCTTTCTGTCTATGAATGTTCTTTAGTTTCAGCTTCAGTCTTGCTGTTAGTAGCTGGTGCTCCGACCCGCTGTCTGTTCCAGGCATAGTTTTTACCCCAATAACTGAGCTCTTCCACCTACTCTTTATTAGTATCTAATCAATTTGGATCCTGTAGCTCTCATCTGGTAATGCCCTTGTATACAGTCTTCGTTTATGCTTTTGAAATAGGGTTTTGGTAATACACAGCTGTTTCTCTATACAAAATTCTACTAGCCTGTCTCCTGGTCTCTTTCTATCTCCAAGTTCAAACCTACCACTTACACCCGCTGCTGCTGTGCTTCCTACTTTTGCATTCCAGCCTCCAATGACCATGATAACATCCTTTCTGGGTATTTGCTGGAGCACTCCTCTTAACTCATCATTGAATGCTTCATGCTCTTCGTCATCTGCTACTGCTGTTGGTGCATACACCTGAACTAGGGTTACATTCACCGGTCGTCCTTGTATTCTCATAGTGATAATTCTGTCGCTGACAGGGTTGTATCCCAATACTGCTTTGGTTGTTTGTTGCTCGACTACAAAAGCTACGCCGTTTCTTTTCAAGAGTCACTGCCAGAGGAAAATAAAGTATCCTTTCCGTGTCCACTTAAGCTCACTAATACCCAAGATCTGAATATTACATCTTTCCATTTCTCTTTTCACTATATCAAGCTTTCCAACATTCATAAATCTGACATTCCGAGTACCTATTAAGTGTCGTCTAGTCCAACGACGCCCTTTCCTATCTTCGTATCTTCTCAGTGTCAGAGCTCCCTATTGCAGGGTTTGGCCTTGTCACGGCATCGTGTAGGAATTACGTGGAGAGGGCACTTGCTCTTCCTTGGTAGCATTGTGGTTGCCATCTAACCCGAGGGGCTCATCATCAGGCAACATATCGTTTCCATGAGTTGTTTTAGTCATATTTCTTTCTCAGCAAAACAGTGCGGTGGTT
>JANTCA010052816.1:0-17762 GCA_024741275.1 Chironex yamaguchii
ATGGGAAACAAGAAGCACTACTGCCTTTACAACAAGACCAAGTTGAAGGAGATGAGACCGATAAAGGGGAAAACCCTATTAGGCCAACTGAACCAGATCCTGAAGTTATTCATCCGTACTATCCACGCTGTTGGTCTCGCAAGCAAGCAGATTATTTCATATCAACATACCCATGGATTATGCTGCATTATGGCACGATTGGGTGCAGAGTTTGCAAAAAAAATACATAACATTGATATGTTTCGTGACCATGGTATGCATTTGAGCAGAGAGTGGGTCAATTGTGAAACATCTTCAGATACAGAAAAGAGTGTCACACAAAAGCAGCTTAGAAAAAAGATAGTGAAACATGCCCATAGCAAAGCACATTTGACTGCTAATAAACCATTTCTGGAAAGAGGGAAACAATCTATCGAAAATGTTACAGTTTCTAGTATAAGTCATCAAAGACAAAGCACTGAGAGATGCATAAGAACAACATACCACATTGCTCATAAAGACAGGCCTTACATTGAGTATGAAGCTCATATAAACCTCCAATGTAAAAATGGATTAGAAATTGGAAAAACCTTGCATTCAGGATGGCCATGTACGGAAATGATTGATTGATACCGCAAAAGATACCATGGTACAGTCACTAATTAAAGATTTCCTTGGAAATGAAAGAAAGGTTTCCATTATCAGAGATGAAGCAACATCATTTGCCAAGTCAAGATGCTTGATAGTTTACTTACGGTCAGTGGTAAAGGGGTCACCAGAAAACTTTTTTCTTGACATAATCGAACTTAGTGGTCAAAATGCAGATGTAGTTTACAATTCACTTCTTAAGGTTCTTGACAAAAACAATATTACTCATGATTACTTAACCAAACATTTAGTTGGATTCACTAGTGATGGTGCATCTGTCATGCAAGGAACCATCAGGGGAGTAGCAACAAAAATGAAAGAGCGATACCCCCAAATAGTTATGTGGCATTGTTTGAACCATAGATTAGAGCTTGTAGTTTCCAACACAGTAATAGCAGTAAACGGTGTGAACCAAATAGAATCTTTCTTTTCAAAAGTATATACAATGTATTCTCAGTCACTAAAACTGCAACGAGAATTAAAGAAAATAGCCAGTGACATGGAATTACAATTGCGTAATGCAAGGAGAATTTTGGCAACCAGAGCAGTTATTTCTCTATGGCGAAACTATCCTGCAATATACAAGCATTTTCAGGCACTTTTTCTACATCCACAGACAAATATACTTATAAAGGCCTTGTTAACAAAATTCACACTGCTCAGTTTGTTGAGGATCTTGCTATGTTAAATGACTGCCTAGGTCAGTTATCAGTTCTTTCAGAATCTCTCCAGAAGAAAGACATTAACATTGTCAAAGCATATGATTATATAAGGTGGACAGTAAATGCTCTTGGGAAAATAAAGGACTCTCTCGGAGCAAAGTATTCATTTCAGATTCTCCTTTTTTCAAAGGCATTGACTTGAAATCCTTTCATTCGCGACATGGCTACACTTCTTTCAATCATGGTCAATTTTTACAAGGTTTGATTGATAAGATGAAGAGGCGGTTGATCACTGATTCTGAAGCTTCCCTTATGCGGGACATCCAAGTTCCTGTTCCTAAAAAGTGGCCCTCAAATCAAGAAACGCCATGGTTAGATGGAGAAAACAGCATTATCAGGATTTGCAACAGGTTCCAGATTGCTTCCAAGAATATCATACCTGCATACAGAGAATTCTTCAGTGACCCAAGAAGTGTACCAACAGAGATCAATGAGATGTTAATTCAAGGATTCATGAACGTGATACCAGTAAGTAGTGCTGAAGCTGAGAGGGGATTTTCTAGATGAATTTGGTTTGCACAAAGATTAGATCTTCAATGACTACAAAGCACTTATCTTCCTTGATGTTCATAAGTATAAATGGGCCTCCTGTTCATCTGTGGGATGCCACAAATACCACATCTAAATGGCTGCAGAAACATAAAACTGCAAATGACACCAGAGCAAGGAAGTGCAAACAAACATCCTTTAGTGATATAAACAGAGTTCAGCAACTTTTTTCTTGAAAGCTTTCAATGTTGACATTTCAATGGAAAAGATTTTCAATCACTGAGTTACAGCAGTTGCAGCTATAAAAGGACACTATTTTGCTGTTTACAAACAATAAACAATAAATGTATCTGGCATTCATACCTTGTTTCAAGTGAATATGATAAAATTTGAGCCAAATGAGTGTTTTTTTAAGTCTAAAGAAGGTCAGTGATGTAAAAGCAATTATGCCAGGAGGGTATAAGCAAACTTAACTTTGATATTAAAGCAATAAGGATTACAAAGTAAATTCTATCGGCATTAGCATGACTGTGATTGGAGGACTGTGCACTGAAAGTAAATCGTTTATGTTAATGTTGAAAAGGTTACAAGTTGAAAATGCTGACTATGATTAGATGTATGATTGGATATATTATATACTATATGTTCTGTAGGAATGGATTAATCCTGAACTCATAACTTGGTGATGATTGTAATGTAAGTCAGACTAATGTCATATATACTTCAAATAAGCCACTTGTGACAGCATTTGTTTGTATTTGAGACAACAGAAGATAATAAATTGGAAGTTTGAAAAAAAATTATTCTATGCCGAGAGAAACGTTACCTAACAAAGGAAGTTTTAAGTATCAGGACATACTAGAAGCCCAAAGGTTTCTTCGGCTGAAAAAATTCTGGTAACAATTTTCATTCTAATATTCTAAATAAGATATAATTTAAGTTACGTTACAAGTGAAGGTTATCATAAGACCGTCCAACTATGATTAGTTAAGGTCTTTACTTTGCAGTGTCATATCTCGGACTCAAATTTTCGTATGCAAAAGGGACTTGGTTGAAGAAAATTGTTCGATCATTTTGCCAGAAACACTCATTCAGCATGACGAAAATCCATCTCTTGATAATTAGCGTGCTAAACATAAAACAATAGTAACTTAAGTTTTCTATTTACTATTTTGTTTGGATTTAAATATTGTTACAACGGTTGTTTGTTAAACCTACAATGCTACAGTTTTGAAAAGATTAATAGCTTTCCTGATGTGCTGCAAGCTTGCAAAATCGCATGTTTTAGCAGTCATTTTCGCTTTGCAAGCGCGAGATGGCTGTTCGTTAGCAAGAATTGATGCTTGGCGTACACTGGCTGGAAAATGTTGTTTGATCTTGTCATCCAAACTTTGCGAAATGCAACCTACATACTTACATTTTTAGTGTAGAAGATAACATAAAATCTTTTCGTATGGATGATAAGATCTTCCTAGTAGTAACAAAATATTTTGGGATTGGCAGCAGAGACACATTTGACTACAACTTTTTCAATCTGTGCTTGCGGATTGAAGCATTGGCTAGCCCAAGAAGTTTTATGTATACAAGACATTTTTAGGCTTAAAAGTTTGCTTAAAAGAAAAATGTAAAAAGGCATATTCTGGAGACCCGTTTTTAAAGGTAATAGATTATGTTTTCCCCAGTTCCGAATTTAACATTTTGAACAGATACAAAGTGCTCTATGGACAAGCAATTTGATGAGGTTAATTCTCTTCTTTTTTGCACGAAAAGAATTCCAGAGAATTTTAGATAATTTATAATTTCAAACATTAAAAAGTACATAATAAAGAAAAGATGCTGTGAATAATGCATTTACTATCATTAATTAGCAGTTTAAATGTTAAAAATATCATCACAGGATTATTATGTTAGGTTATATCTGGTGTGAAAACTACTCTTTGCAGCACAGATATTTCGGATAATACCGAACATAGTTCGGTGTAATGACCGAGTGAGGAAAAAATTCTAAGATAATAGGCAGTCGATTACAGGGAAAACAGAATGCCGAATCCATCTGAACTCTGACTTTGTGCTTCTTACTGGTTGTGGCTTTCAGCTTTTGTTGATAATTTCCAGTTTAAGACCACCCTCGGAAAGCAATTCAAATATTTGATCATACTCTACACGTTTCTAATGCCGATGTTAGGGGTTGCCAGAAAACTAAGTTGGTGTTTATTTACTTTGACGTAATGCCTGACCACTGATGTGAACTGAAGTTGTAAACACGGACATCCCACATTAGGAAAAGTAGCTTAGCCCACAATTTAAGCACTAAGGAGGTTTTCTCTTGTCATCACTAATTGATTCAAAACCACTGGTATAAAAGGAATGTACTTAAGTCGGTGAAGAATCGGTTTTATATTTTACATTGTTGATTAAGGATTCTTTTTCAGCTGCTATTTTCGTCACGGAACGAACAATAATTGCCGACACATCAGTCTTTAAGTTTTCAGGTATAGTTGCCGTATGACCTATAGACATCTGAGTCATTCGGTGGTGAGTTTGGAAAAAACGTCTTGTCAATCTTGAGAGATCGTCTGGCGTGAGGTGTATTATAGAGATTTTTATCTTCCAATCATATCATGATTCTCTAGTCCCACCTGAAAGTCAATTCTTGTCAAGAAATCGAACTCAGTGTGCCCGAAGAACTGACTTCAATGTTTGTCCTCAAAAACCGTTTGGTCCTTTACAGGGACACTCTCATACATTTTAATTTAGAAGGCAAGCGAGAAAGTGGATCATTTTTTCAACTCAAGAATGGGTGATTTTAGGAGGACTTTTATTTTCTCCTCGCCTTTTGATTCTAGACTTTGTACTTTGCGGATCTTTGCGGATTTTTCCCTTTATTGCTTTACTGTGGTATCCATAAAACAGATCTGAAAGGAATTTTCTAAATGTGATCTATTTAACAATAAAATACCTTAAACTGTGCCTAAGAATTTAATAATGCTAGACATAAAAATCGTTTAACAACCTCAGTGAAGCTTTCCTATCAATTCATTACATGGTACTGCTCCTATTTTCAAAGTACTAGCAGCACTGATTTGCCTATGATAATTAAAGGCAAAGCGAGATCAATCTGTGGTCACACTTGAGCTAAGCTGATAAACTTTAGACATTGGAAAGTATATTCGTCAGAAACGTACTTATTGCACGTGAAAATTTCGAATCCGGAAAAAGTTAATCTTTATCTTTTGCCCATTTCAACAATACTTGGTATTTCAACGAGAAAGAGACCATCGTCGTTATTCTTGTAACTTGCAACTACTGCAATGACGAGTAGTTATCCATAGCAGAACATCACCCTGCCTTAAGTGGAATATTGGTTAATTACGTGACACTCTGTGTTGATCGTAATGCAAAATTGTATTCGTTACGTTACTAACAACCAACACGAAAAAATAGAAAACAAGCACAGAGTGCCCCATTTCTGTGTCGCTGTAATCGTCAGCTAAGTGTCGTGCTTCAACAAGATTTCGGCCTATTAGGCTCAGTACCTCTCCAAACCGTGGGCCCGAAACAGCTGTCGATGTTGCATTGCAGCCAAACTTATGACAGTCCTGCAGTTCCGCATTGATGAACGTTCTGGTAATCCAAGCACTGCTTTCAACTACCTTCAACAGGCATTCCTTAATGGTCTTTCTCACAGCGGACACTCCTGCCACCTTCAAAAGCCTTCTGAGAAAGGCTGCTGGGAAGCCTCTGCAGCTGACGTCGAGCGTAACCAGGTCACAAGCAGGGAGCTGTTATAAATTTGATTTATTTATGTCTCTAGTCACAAGAATCTCCACCATCTCGAATCACTGCCACCAACACCAGAATATCAATGAAACTTGGAGTCAGAAAGCAAATACCTTCGGAATTAAAGGCCTGTTGGAATATAAGCGTAATTACAAAAATCTCCCTTATTATCCTTGGCATTCAATTGTTCTTAACTATCATTAACATTGTTTCGCAATTATCCTGAGAGCAATTAGTAAAGAAAACCTCTAATGAGAAATGTAATTTGTATAAGATGATTTTCTATAATTGCTGTCTCGGATAAAATGTAATTAACAAAAAGATGAGATCAAATCTCTGCAAGTATTGGTGTTATCCTGTTACCTTCGATTCGCCTTGCTTTTTGCGAAATCCTGAATGCACAAAACTTACTCGAAACCTCAAATATATGTCTCCTGACGTTTTACCTACAGAGAACCGACAAGATCATATAGCCTCTCAGCTACTGGAAAGTGGCACCATCCTTAATATTATCTACAATTCTCAGTTTTTAAGATTATCGCTAGCTATTCTTGTTAATGCGGAGATTTATCTAAAAGCATCACTTTTATGTCGATAGGCTTTTGTAATGAAATAGGATTTGGGGGCTTTTTGGCGATGTGTGCATTTGACATCCAAACGATAGTCGAAAGTTCACTGTCATTAACAGTATGGTATCATAAGCGTACATGAAATAAAATATTTATTTGTTTCGTTGTTTATTTCATCGACACAAAAAATTGAAAACACGTCACTCCTCATTTCATTAATTGCGTCCCAAAATAGAATGCTCAGCAATTTTTGGGCAGACTCAGTTTTCAAATGTATCTTGTTGGACGATGTTTCAGACAGCCAGTAAATGCTGTGATAATACAAGGAATATATTGTAACTGCCGCTGTCACGACAATTTTTAAAGTTGTTAGGATTAAAAGACGTACACGTCTCGGTTATTTTCTCAGTATTTAGTAATTTAAGTTATGTATCAGCCCGTGTTACAGACAGAAACAACAGTTAGCCGTCAATCACAGTCCTTCCATGTTGTGAGGTCACACTCCATGGCCACAAATTGACAGTTCTGGTTGCGAAGGGAAACCGATCATTGTTGAAGAACGCGTTATCGACAAAATGTATACAATACAGGTAACGTGGTAGTTAGTTGCAGCAGGAACTAAAGTTGGATGAAATTTCACTACATGTTTATTGAATCGGATGTGAAGTATATCGGAATGCTTTACAATAACAATTAACAGCAGCAAGTACTCCTGTTTATCGCAGTTTTCTGTACGTGCTTTGGGCTGGATTTTCTGCTGATTACATTAAATTTACTTCGTCATCCCGGCTCAGTGATTTGCTACAATTCAAGATTACAATACATGAATTCATGAAACGTTGGCTACAAAGTATGAAGAATGAGTATCTTTGGCTGTGAGTTGTGTTTGTTTAAGCAGTTGACTCGGGGTTTTCAAACAACCTCATGGAGACATTACTTGGTTAAAATAAAATGTTATCATTAACATTTTCTCACGTTAATGGCAAAAGGAACACGAAAAGACAGCCAAGACACGGTTGTGACGATTAATCTAGTTGATAATTCTGGACAATCAAATCGGGATAAGAGTGACTTATCTTTATTAAATACTGAACAGGAACGACAAGAGAGAATTTCTAAAAAGAAAAACACACCATTATCCCGTGAGCACAGCAAGGATAGACTTACATCTGGTCAAGCAGCTGGAGTGACTGACATTAAAGAGAACGTAAGAAAAGAGAGTAGTATTTCGACTTTCAGTATTGGCAGTAAGGAAAGTGAAAAGGGTGTAGAATGCAATGACCTCAACGAGAACGAATTAAAGAACCGATTGACTGGAAAGGTGGAAGTGCAAGAACGGAATGAAGCAAGTCCAAAGAAAATAAAAAGTAGAATTCCAGTGTCCAACAGAGAGAATAGCAAAGAGAGTACTAAAATCGTTAAAGACACGGAAAGAAATAATGGATCACTTAGTTCTCCCGGATTGTCTGAAGAGGGAGTTGATTTAACATCGGACAAGAAAACTGATGAAATTAAAGTCCCGCGGACGGAGTCAACTAACTCCATCAAAAGTCTAAGAAGTGATAGGTAAGAGATGCCTTAGAGATTATGAATTACAAACATATTTTTAGGAGGTTAATAATAGTTGCTTTATATGAACTCCCAGGATTTAGAGAAGATAGGCCTACAATGATCCATCAGTCGTCACCTTGCATCTTGAAAATGGTTCAAAATTTGATAAGACGCACCTCAAACAAAAGAGCATTTTGGCAATACAAATTTCTGATATGCACACTGTTGTCCGGTTCTTCGATGCGAGTGAATTATTCAGTTGGCTCATTACTCCAAACCGACATGAAAGGAATGGATAGATTGATATATTTGTTAATATGTGAACATGTTTATTGTACAATAAGGCGATAATTTGATGTGTTGTTTATAAGTAACAACCACAACACGATTGACAGAATCCTACCTTGAGTTTCCGTCATCTCCAAGCTACGACGAGAAGAGTAAATTAGTGGCATGCTTAATCCACTGTTTCTATTTGTGCAGACTTAATTCGGGTTAATGACTCGGGTCACTTGTGTTGTCTCGGCGTATTGTTCCCTTTCTGTCAGCAATAGTACACCCGTGACACTGGTCTTGTTTAATTATCAACTGACATTAGAGAGTTTGTGTCTGGCTTATTTAGATGCAAATAAGATTAAGTATATTTACATATGCTCTGTCAAATCACTCTCCAATACCAGTGATAGGATAACTCTGTGCGTTAAATCTACACGACTTTAGTCCCACTTAACGCTTTGCACAATGGATGCTACCAGAATATGTATGCCTGTATTGACGAGAAATACATGTCAAGATCAATAGATTTAGGTGTTTGTTTAGGCTGTCCGAAAGGGGTATATTCAGGGATGTAGTATCTGTTGCAATAGAGAAAATGGATGCATTACTTCGGACTTTTTAATGCAGCAGTATTGCTTTGTAATCCATCGATTGCTTGGTTTAAAAAAATTGTCGCCAAGACTGTTTCCTGTCTTAGAAAATTTGAAAAATCGTTTCGTCTTCACAGTCAGTTTTTTATTCAATATTTGTTCTATTTTTAATTTCCATAATTGCTATCGTTTTGTACTCTTGATCTTCTGTCTCAATTTTTGTCATTTCCATTTTTGTTAGCTTCTCAATTTTTCTTCTTCATTTTTTGTCCGTGGATTTCAAAGCTCTATGGTTTCCTCATTTTACAGTACCGTATCCTACACCTTCAAAGGTGGTTTCTTGAGAGAAAATCCAAATGTAATCATATGAAGAATAATTGTAGGTGCTTGTTTGAGCTTTGCCCTGTAGTTGCAAGTGTAATACAGTTCCACAAAACGTATTATAGACTTTTAGTTTTGTAATTTCTTCTCCACTTAGTATTGTACTATTACTATTGTCTAGCTTTCCCGTAAGACAATCTGATTTATTAACTCTAGATGTACCAAATTTAAAGCACATGCTATCCATAATATTTCATAACTACATTTGTGTTGGTGATTGTTTGCCAGTTGATAAGGGACATCTGTATGTTTGGTACAATAAGCAGTATCAAACACTTGAAACTAGAGAAATTGTGGTATTAGTGGTACACATTGTGCTACTGACATGTACATCAATATTTAATGCACTCTTTCATGCCTGTTATGGAATGTTTGCTCCACAAATACATCTGTTGTATGCAGCCAGATTAAATAGGAATTTCTATCAGTTTAAACCAATGATGAAGATCATGCTGAGATGATAAGTAATCACCAACTTGATCCCTAATCAATGTACAAAAACTATCATTAGGGAACAACATTAATGTACATTAGAGTAAGAATTTTTTTGACAGCTATTTACTGTTAAAATTTATTCATGTAGGATTTTTTGGTCACAGAATGTACCATTGTGGTCCCTCTGAGGTAAAAGATTATTTTGATAAGCTCCTGTCTTTATTTTATATCTCCTCCCATCCTGCTTTGCTTGATTTGCAAAGAAAGCGAGTGTGATTGGATCAATATGACACAAGTAAAAAAATAAGAAGTTGTGATCGGTCAAGGGGATGTAGGATGTGGTTACTGACAGCAGGGGTGTGCTGGCAATTCCAGAAGAGTTCAAGTGCCATCAATTTAGAAACTTTTAGGAACATTTTTGAAACAAATAGTTTCTGGATTCCATTGCAAAATTTCTTTTAAATTTATCTATTTAATTTATTAAAAAACAGATAGTGAGAATTTGAGCCTTTACTTGTGAACTTCTGGCCTTGCTAACATACTTAAACTTTTTGTAGTATACTTTATCATAAATGAAATCAATTATATGTAATTCAGAATAAGCCTGGCTGGTAAGCAAAGCATTAAGTATTACAATTGTCCATTGCAGCAAACAAAAGATCCAGGGAACAATATCAGTGTCTGTGTATTTAATCATTATTTGATGCCATGTCTTTCACATTCCACTATAATGTGATTGGGCAACAGTTTTTCAACAAAGTATTTGAACAGCAATTTTTTATCTTTGACAAGCCCAAGTACCAAAAGTTGTTTTCTCTTTTTATATATGGCTGCAGACGGGGTGTCATTAGGAATTTTAGGGAGGCAGCTATGCCTCCACGTCTTCTACAGCACCATCCCTGACTACCAGATAGAAAACAGCAGTTTGGATTAAGACCATTGTTATTAATTTTGATTAGATAATAGTAGTCATTGTACTACTCTCTATCACATACTTAGGGCACCCTTTACAATGTGTTTCTCACATTATCCTGACAGAAAAGCTCAGCTATCTGACATCTGTGGTCATCTGGAAGTCTATCTGAGCTGCACAAATACCTTTGATCTCCTTAACAAACAATTGTGTCAGTAATTTTTTTTGCTATCAATGAATAACGAAGTAAATACAGCTTCTAGTTACCTTATTTGGATACTTGTTCCAAGTTGTAATGTACTGGTAGCACGTTATATGTGAGATGAGACTAGATTAATTAATTTGAACATTGGGCAATTTATTTAGTCAAGACTATGTTTTAGGTGATATAGATCAAGAACAACTGATTTTCAAATTGAGTGTTCAGTAGGCCAACTGTTGCAAGAATACATCATTTATGTTTCCACCAATCTTGAAGCAAGGACTTATTATCTACAACAATGTACTATCATGGACATGTTATATCCCCCTTTTGGTCACATGCTAATAATCCATCTACGAATTGCTATCCTTGTATGTTCACTTGATAGAGACTTTTCAGGTCAAATTTTTGCGAATTTGAATTTGTGCAACTATGACTGGATTGTAAAGATTCAGCTTTGTATTTTTTATGCCATTTTGCCTGGCCTATACCTCAATATGTTGTCTTATCATGGAAGACAATAGGATTTTACATTATGGTTCATTCTGTTGCAGGATTGGAGCACATAGTGTTTATCATAATTGCCATGAATGGAAGTTGCTAATTTAAAAGTACTCATTCCAAACTGTACCATTTGTGCATATCCAGTAGTATTGAACAGAACAAAACGAACAGTATTTTCACAATAGCAAAATAAAAAACAACAAACTTACAGGGGAATTTTTGGGCTAGATTAAGGACTATTTTGCAATATTTGCATGTTATTTAATTATTGAATATTAGTGCCTAACCTACATATGTTACCTACATAACACTACACGTCCTTAATCTTCTCTGGTGTTTCCTGGATTCCTCATGCCTTTAGATTGCTTTCTTCACTGCTGCCTTCCAGGTTGTATCGATTGTTGACGTTTCTGCTTAGGACCTACACTATGTCACAGAGCACAATCAGTACAATCTATATGTTGCATCTTTTTGAATGCATGGGTAGAATTTCTGATATTTGAGAAACTCATCAGCCAAAAGGGATTTATATAAAAGCTTGGTTATAGTTACAGTGTCATAGACAACCAAAGGTATTTAGTACCAGTACGAATTAGCTATGATAACAGTACATATGCTATTTCTTTTGTTTAGTCAGAGAAGCAGTGCTTCTATATCCAGGAATAATTCAGTTTCTGAAGTTTCTGCAAGCAATAATATCAAAGTTGTTGTCAGGTAAGAAGGATGTTTGCATTATACCTTTGAATGCTAGTCTAAATAAACTTGGTATTTGTTTTATTTGTTTTTTGTCAAGGACAATTAACTTTGAGACAATTTTTGCAAGCAATGAACCTTGAGATTTGCAAACAAGTATAGCTGCTTTTGACAATCTTTAATACCATAGTTCTTTGGATATCCAATACCATGGATTCTTAATTTTCATTTAGTAATAAATAAATGTGTAACACTTGTAAGTCTGTATGAAAAGCTTGCTTGTCATAGCTTCAATTGTACCTTGGAAACAAGGTATTTGCAGCAAGGAAAGTTCCTTGGGTCTGGAGCTTATCTTCAGGAACTTTGCTTGACCAATCCCTTGCCAGTGGTGATATTGGTGTCAATTTAATTGTGTTGAGACAATAACTCGTGGATTTATTAAAAGTATGGGCCTGGATCTCTGCTTGCCTAATGAATTGGGTGTTCTTTGTTTGTCAAAAATTCATTTTACATTTCCTATTCTTAAATTTATAGAATCAGACCTCTGAGTGATTCTGAGAAGAAGAAAGGTGAAAAACATGTAATTGAAAATCCAGAGAAGGGAGTAATTTGGGTATGTATGTGTTATACTTCAGTTTATTTTGCCAGGACATTATATTGATAGGTAATAGGTGACACACTAATATGACATTTTACTCAAGTAAGGCTGTTATCTTTGTAGGGGAATACTGTTTTTTTAGCTGATCTAGCTCTTCCTGTTACAATTGCTGTAACAGGGCACCCATGTCAAGCAGTAATTATTTCAACAGGATAGTTGACACACAGTAAAAGGCTGGCTATGGTGAAGAGAGTGGAGAATGGAGATTTAAAGGTACAAGCATATAGTCATAAAAGAATATGATAAAGTAGTTACTTGTGTTAGGTAGTTATTCAAATCATTGGAAAAGGCGTCTGTAGAATAGCAATTACATTTAGAACTCAAATAATATCCATCACAAAGTACATTTTTCTCCAAAGAAAATTTGTGCCCAGCTAGGCTGAACTGTCGCTGAACAAGCACATGGAAGCACGTGGGTAAAGAAGGAAATAAATCAAGCAACATTAAGTCAAACTACCTTTGTTAGCCAGAAGTTTAAATTTAGAGAGATCACAAAATGGGAGAGCATGAATTGCCAAGTAGAGCTGAGGTAAAATCTGTAAGAAAAAAGATGGCCCAAGAGGAAATGTAAGAGAAAGGTTGCACTGAGCTCCTCATAGTTAGTACAATCACCAATAAGTTGAACCTCTGTGACTTAACATTATTTTCAATTTTCCCCATCAGTTTTCATATTGGTATTCAACCATTTTGGTAGTGAAATTTGTGTAAATAACATACAATTTTTTTCCAGACGAAAGAGGGAGGAAAGCAGCTGTGTTCCACTGCTGCTTTGTGATAAAATGACTCCAGGAAGTATGTCTTGATTTTAATTTTTAGAAGAGATAAATTTATACGTTTTTGTAGGTCGACACAAGTAATGGCCATACCAAACCATTTTCGTTTACTTCTGTCTGTGGAGAGAAAATCAGTCAAGAAGAGGTACAGCATTTCAATCATTACGTTACTTTTTTCAATTCTTTAATTGCAGTTTAAATGAATTCACGTGTTCTCACGGGAATTCTGAAAACATCTATGCATTTGCAGGCATCGACAGTGCAGTTAATCTTATGAGTGTTTTGTTTAGAAATCGTCGATAGTCTTAAAGACCAGATTATCCTACTATTAAACTGGAGAGAAAAAAATCGGTTCGCGTTGTCATTTGTCCATTTAACAGTTTGCCATTTTAATAGACTATCCTAATTCACAACTGGCCTAATCTGCAGCTTTTGGCCTCAATAGCAGAAATGATAATTTTCGCAAATTGTTAATGTTCCGAGTGCAATTAATAATCATCGAATCATATTTACTTATTGCAACGGTAAGGCTGTTAACCTTCCCGTCTTTAACTCGTTAATATTCGTTCCTGATCACGCACTTAAACTAGCCTGGATTCGTTGTTGCAACTTAACAATACGCACAGGTTTGCTTCCATAGTGTGGTAATAAATTTCGATAAATAAAGAATACACAAACACAACTGTGACTATTTTAGTTGTATTTTCTTCACCGCTGACGACTCGGAAAGTAGTAGACTGAAAATTAGTGAATTCTGTCAAGTGAAAAGTGCAGCAAGCATAGTTGAGAGAATGTAGTCCACTCATTTCAGTCTTATAATGTGTTTATATCAGCTCATGGCAGTCAATAGTGTTTTGTACATTGCACCAGCTCAAACACAGAGTATGAATAATAGGAACCTTTAAGATGTTAGAGATAGGGACAACACTAATGGGACCCGACCCTACTGTATGTGCTAAACTACTCAATTCATCGTCAGACTGGTTCGTTATCAGACTTAAAGAATTAATCATAAGATAACTCACAATTGTACTAGGAAGACTGAAGGTAATACAAGATGTCTTTGTACTATTTTCTACTCATGTCTACCTGAAACAGGTTTAGCGAGGTGTCTATTGTACACAACACAAAATGAAATCTATTTTGTTTTGTATATGTCGATGTATAGAAAATCTCTGGGCACTTGCACTATTGAATGACTTCATAATGCATGCCTTTTACCAAATAGCCAACTATGATATCTTTTTATAAGTGGACGTTCTAACACCTAATTGTTTACTGTTTTATTTTGACTGCTTAAATACGGCATTAGTAGTTTATCTCAATCTCTCTGAATAAGGAAACGCGTCAAAACAACGTAAATCAATGTTCACTTGTGCACAAAATCTGTAACTTTTTTAAGTGTGTGGTTTGGCGTGATTTGCGTACTTTTGTAGTCTAGATACGGCTTTGAAAAGTTTATTCTTAGTATCAGACTATCTTGATGTCAAAGTACGATAATATCAGTATGATAAACACCCACTTCATTTTTATTGCCAGGTGTTCTGTTCCTCTGGAATTAAAGATCTCATTTACAAGGCTTTGGAAGGGTAAGACATACGTGTTCGAAAGCCAGTGTTCTCCTTAATCTTTTGTATTCCTTGTAACACATTACAGGTCAAAGCTAAAATTCTACAAAAACGTCGTTTGGTTGCTTTATCCAAAAGGTTCGACTAAATTTCCACTGGTAAAAAATCACGGAGAAATGTCTTTAGTCTGTGGTAAAAGTATAGTAACAGTTGTTGCTGTAATGATGCTCTATCATGCTTGAGTATTGCTAGCTCCCAAAATCAATAAAATCATGGAAAGTCTTGCTGATATGCAAGCTTGTAGTTGGGACTAAAGCATGCTCTCAGTTAACGTTCCAACTTCCGTTTTTTGTTTTTATCAAGTACAGGTTTGATATCTTACTGTCGTTTTTCAAACTGGAAATTCTTTTAACGTGATACACTCAAAGGAAACTACGTAAATGAAGTTAATTTTGGTTCGTTCTTGCAAGTCGGTGACAATTTTGTCTTTTACCAAATACAGGTTTTCCTGCACAGCCTTTGCTTTTGGACAAACTGGATCTGGTAAAACATACACCATAACAGGACCAGTCAGTCAAGTAAGCAATTCCTTTAAAATAAAAGAAGCCTGACTTTAACCTGAATTTCAGTTGTTAGCAGGGGATGTGGGTATAAGATTTTGATTCGTTCACTCATTCACTGCTTAAAGTCAAAAAATGTAATGGTATTTTATAGCTATTAGGAAAATTCAAAAAGTAAAATACTGCTTGCCTCTACATACTCGCGTATCCTTTATATTGCTCAACTGAGGGAGGGTCACAAGGCATCGCAAATTTCCTGCATCAGCTTCTAACAGCATCCAATGACAGATTGCCCTCAGCGACGTCAGTTTTTCTTCAGGTAATGTTTGGTTTGGAAAGATTGAAAATGCAACCCGGTTACATACCACAGTACGTACTTGTAGCTCCTCATTATTACCTACGCCATTCTGATGTAGCGATTGTAGCGTTTGACGTCGTCGGGCATTTGACGTTCTGTTACTGACAAACACCACAAAAAGACAAGAATACCGGTCGATCAACGACTGTTTAGTGGTATCTGGGATTTTATCATGGCAGATGTATGCCGCGTTGATTCATTCGGCTTTTGCTTGTGAGGAGGAACGGTCAGCAGTCTTTACTTACACTAGCAAAATTACTAAAATTATAAAAGTTGTCTACATCAATCATGAGAATATGACAGTATCATGTTTTTTAACATGACTCGTGTTTTTTGAACACCTCAGTGCATAAAATTGCTCTTGCCGAAGATAGACTGTCCTTCCACCCGTTTCAGTCTCCCTCCTGACGTTTATTCGGGCACATGGTACTTTGCATGTCGTTAGCTGTTAAAATCAAATAGGCAAAAAGGATTAAAATTAGATATCTCCTAATCCCGTCGAGGAAGGTCAGTCTAGTTGCACGATTTCTTTTATGTAAACCGATATGTTGTATCAAAATTGTCTTTATCTCAATCACCTGACACGTTGTTGAGGTACAGAGAACACTACTTCATCTTAGGTGAAGAGTTCAGACCCAGTTTTATTGGATTGCATTATCGAGAGAACCACTTGTTGAGGGTTTTTGTCTGAAGGTTAATTTCAAGGTCTACAGTATTCAATTTCAAAATTGGAAGGGAAATATTGTTAGAGACTGTGCAACGTAAACGTAAGAGCTGCATTTTGACCTTTAAAAGATGATCGTAATTAGTTTAATAAGATCTTGCAAGTTTTCCAAATTATTATTTTAGCAGCCTGGATAGTTCTAAATTTGTACCTTTTCAATGCCGTATCCTGCAGGTGACGCGTTATTAGTAAATTATTCTCCTTTTGCTGCAGGATCTTGATAGGCCACTTCCTAAGAAAGAACTTCAAGGACTCTTGCCCAGGTACTGCTGCAGCCACTCTTTATCTTTTTGTGTGTTTTTGAGACTGATGTGTTTGTGGTTTCGTAACCGGCCCACGCACAAGTGGGAGTCGTGGGTCTCAGTCCCTTTGAGCAAAGATCATTACTTAAGTGTACCTTGTATTAGGGTATACAGTTAAACTATTGTTTCTTCTTGTGTTGATACCCTTTCTGTGCTCGGATCAGTACACTACAGAGACTTTACCATTGTGTTTGATTAAGAAAGTATTTCTGCTCATTTTTCATTATGATTTGAGCTGCAAGGTATATTCGCGTTAGCTTTAAGCATCTGACTAAAAACAGCAGACACACGAGTAACTTTTTGCAAACTGATAGAACTAACTTTCCTCTTCTAACAGGAAGTTGATACTGAATCCTTTTTCAATTTTAGTTACAGTCTTCTTGGCATTTAAGAGGGGGTACAAGTCTAGGAATCTCAACTTTTTAATTGTACTGAAGATAAACTTTCACCATAGCATTATGTAATTTGTGAAATTTTGAACAGAGAAACTGGGGAGAATTTTTCTTGCTAGGTGAAAGATTGTGGGAGCCTACAAAAGCATTGTTGTGACAAGAGACGGATTTTTGAATTCCGTTAATTGCTTTTAACCAACCTGTTAAATACGCCATTTAAGCTATTACATGCTATGACATTGGAGACTGTCAAATTTCCTGGCATTCCATTCTTAAGTATAAGTTGTCAGCTACCGCGTTATAATGCTACCATACCACAGAGACAACTAAGAAAGGCCAGGGTGAAAAGGCTCCAAATATTGCATACTATGCCCGAGAGGGCACTTGCCAGATCTATGTATTAGTCTTGAAATTAGGCTCTCTTTATTTTAGAGTACGGGACAAAACATTTTGGTTGAGTGAATTACTCTATAATACTTTATATTAGAGGTACTACTATGTTTTGAAATTTAGATCATTTGAGTTTCTATTCGAGGAACTGGCAAAGCAGGAGTCAGTTTACATATTGAAAGCGT
Organism: Chironex yamaguchii; assembly: GCA_024741275.1. Classification (NCBI taxonomy): domain Eukaryota; kingdom Metazoa; phylum Cnidaria; class Cubozoa; order Chirodropida; family Chirodropidae; genus Chironex; species Chironex yamaguchii. The sequence continues at coordinate 17,643 of JANTCA010052816.1, forward strand.
CGTTTCTTGAAGTTTACAACGAAAAGGTAAGAAGAAATAAAAATATGTCTGTCTGTCTGTCTATCTATCTATCTATCTATCTATCTATCTATCTATCTATCTATCTATCTATCTATCTAT
>JANTCA010052827.1:0-17760 GCA_024741275.1 Chironex yamaguchii
TTGCTTTCGATTGAACTACGTATTGTTAAATATGCCTGTTTACACCAGACTCATATTTCTCGGTTACGTCTCCCAAGATCAGCTAGATAGGTCGCCATGAAAATCCTGTAAGTTATGTAATTACGGTTGTTGAAAATAATAAGACATTGTTTGGAATCTCTCTATCTTTCATTTCTAGAAAGAAAAATGTCACTTAGATTCGCATTCGTTCAAATCAACCATCTTTCTGTTATCGATGCTGCAACTTGATGTCTTCGATACAAGTTTTGGACTTAAGCATGCTGATATCATTGTCAAGTCGATAAATAGATTTATTCAGCATGTTTTGACAACATCCAAGGAAAGGCAGCACTAGAGGTGCATGACAGCAAATGTAGGAGGTACTACAGATAGAGAGAGCGATGCGTCATACGTCTTTAAATTCCCCTAATATTGATTACAGCTTCATTACTCGAGTAACGTTGACACTAAGGCTAAAAATGTTTGTTAGCTGCGTTTTTATTCGCGATTACTGTTGAAGAACCGGCAGGGCTCGGGTACAGCGCCAAGTAATGCGCTTTTTAGCGAAAGCAGGAACATAACGAAACCATCCTCAATAATAAGATGATCCTATACCTTCAGTGAAAGCCAAAGATCGCTTGCTTCGGTAAGGAAACGAATGGCCGCTTTCCTTTTTCTTTCTGTCAAAGATCATTTCAAACACTCATATTATATTGTAACAGTTATGAAAGTTACCGCGCTCCGAACCTTGTCCGATTAATCATCAAACAGGACGCAAATTTAACAATATCGTCAATTGTAATACATAAAGCCTATGTCATTCGCGTAAACGCATGCAGAGAACGAAACTCTCACCACGTCTCTAACCGCTTTCTACTGGCTGTCCTCCCCCCGAAAAATAGCTTTATAAAAGCACATACCTGGTAAGATGAGCAGGAAGAACTATGCGAAACGAGCTAACACTAGCAACAGTGCAAGAATAAACACATACAAGACAGGTAATTTTTCTTGGCCCCATTTGTAATAAATATCTCTTCATTACGATGTCTCATCTTACTGGGCGTCTAATTCGCGTTAGAACAAAATATCAGAGTGCTGACAAAGCAATATAATGTACAATCAAAGAAACTAAAGAACGCCAGCACTAGATAAAGTACAGAGTAGAACAAGATACAAAACAATTTTGATATAAATGACAGAGATGCTACCTTGGGAAACAACAAGCAAAGGAGAATCATCTCCGTAAATTTCTAGACATTTTGATCATCTGACTGTCTACACTGACATTCATATACTTGACAGCACTAGGACACGTCTCTATGATTTACGAATAAAAATATAATCAAACAAACAAACAAACAAACAAATCAAGATCACTCGACAGTACACAAGATAAAGACCTCTCAGTAGTGCTTTGGGGGTGTTGTTACTTCCATTTTCGTCGAAGCAGAACCTGCCACTTATGGGAAATCATATCCACACACAGTTTTTGAAACATGTTACAACGAAGCAAGCGAAAAATCTTTGCAACAAACTAAATTAGATGTTTTGTTTTGTAACTTTTAGCAATGTAAGAGAGTTTTAACAAATTCAATCTTGAGTGACACCCCCCCCCCCCCAACAAAAAACCAACACAAAAAAACAACAAAAACTGAATAAAAACCACCACCATAAAAAGAGCGCGTTGTTCTCTCTCTACGTGAATACCTTATCTTACGGTGAATAACTTTGATGCTAAAGAATTAGAAATTGCAGAAATTGTTGTTTTCTATGTGTACGTGAAGAGAATGTTCCCCTTCGAAACAGTAAGGTGGCATGCTCCACGTACTGAGCTCCACGATTCAACTTGGGCCCGACGTTAAGTTAAACATACTGATCCTATACGATCTAAGGCCTGGTCACCAACAAATCATTGAAACTGAATTATTTAAGACAATATTCAACTACAGCTGAACTCAACGAGGATTTTATCTTGTGTACCAAACCTGTATTTTTTGCATAAATGCATCAATGCTACTCGCATTGGAGGTACAATCAAACTCACTTCAAAAAATGCAGCATAAATATATCTATTTAACACCATCTCAGTGCGTTGCTAAGCTCACAACTATTTTCAAAACTAGAATAATTTAATATCATAAACCATCCAAACATAACTGTAAACACATTCCTACGTACAACAGAAATTACTGATAAAAGGGTTCAAAAGTTGTACGTTGATGACTAAGAATGAAAAACATATGGATCACAATTAAGAGGTCCTCCGTTGTCAAATGTTAACATCGACAATCTTGTTATTTTCTTTTTATACCAGGATACTTAGTTGATTTGCACGTCGAACTACGATGCTGCATTACAGATAGCCAATTTTGGGTATTCGTTGCTGAAATCGAGGATAGAGCTCGCTCTCAAACTGAGTCAGCAATTCCATTTAGGTATACACTAGATTGCAAGATTGCTAGTTATCACTAAGGATTCCAGCAGTTAAGAACTGACCCACAAAATTAACCTGATTAATGTAAGGAGTTTGTGAACATGAACTGAGCAGGCCTCTTACTGTTACATGTCTACTATAGCTTGCGAAGGCAGAAGGAGAAACACTACTCCCTACAACAAAATAAAAACACTACCCCTTGCCTAAAAATTTCGCCCCAATGCTTGGAGCTGCGATTTTTTGCACAGCAGAAAATAACTGTCACTATACCAGCTATCATCTAAACAGAAATGGATAATAAAGAGAGTAATGACGTTCAACTTAAGAGAGATGTCCGTCATAAATCGCCGAAAAATCTTGGCTACGTTTACACTTGTGTCATGCTAGCTTTGGTTTCAAACTTTGGGAAGTGTGATAGCAAGTATGGCAATGAGGCTTGTTCAGAACTTAAAGTCTGTAATAGTATTTTAAGAACTAAACACGAACATTCAGTGGAACCAATATCATAGACACGAATCATCACGGTAAAACTACCTCTTAAAAGTGTGAGAGACTAGGCTAAGAGTCTATGTCAATTCAATGTATATAGGGAATTACACAAGAATGGTATTCATATGCAACTTTAACAACAAGTAAAAACTAATCAATCCTGCAGTGCAAACAATGACAATACTTCTTTAAAAACTAGTTAATGAGCGTGTTTAAACAGTGCTAGCAGAGGCGAAACTCGCTGGGATGTAGGGGTGACATCCTCTATTTCGAAACTGGTTTTGGAAAAAATTACCGTACGTTACCACCATAGCTACTTTAGTGGAAGATCCAGCAAGCTTTCAGTCAAATGGTACTCAGCTGAAAATGACTTTTTCAAATTTATCAATCAATAACTGGCATGACATGCAGCTTTATGGCAATTGCATACACGCTAAATTCGACCTTAACCCTCCCTTCACCCCTAGACACAGACCTAAAAGGTCAACGTGCGCCCCTGGATAACATTTCGGGGACAAAATTCTAGAAAAAATCAACGTGTCTGGGCCTTTTGCAGCTTTGGGACAATTTATCACTGTATACGTTCATATCATAGGCAGTCTATGCTTTCAGGTAAGCTCAATCCACTAACTACAGCACTTAGCAGACAAGCACCTCAAATGTTAACGTATGGAAAACATTACTACAGGGGAAACGGATAGGTACAAAGCATTGACATGTGGGGGGAGGGAACGGTAGGGGTAACCGAATACTCCTTCAGCACCCGCAGTCCTCTTTGCCCGTACACCTACGACGTCGAGGCGGCCTCGAGTGACTAGATCAATACAGAGTATTTGCATATGAAGGACAGACAGGTTCTGATCCCATTAGAGATGGTGAATTTTTACGAATTCGTTAATGTCCACCAAATTGTGAAAATGGAGCATTTGCTGGGTCACTTATCGTCTGCTAGTGCCAATCAGAGACTTGAAATAGAGTAGGGAACGTTCCAAATTCACTAGCCTCAGTGTGCAGAAAAATAACCTGTGTTACTTTGCTCTGCAAAAGCTATGGAAATGGGGTGAATACAAAATATTTTACACTCATCAACAGTCATGAAAGAAGAACTAATGGAGGATGAAGTAATAGTGTGTGAATTCCATGTACATGACACAGCGTAAAAGCCTTTAATTACGCAACATAAACATCTGATAACCCACACGAAATTGGCACTAATGATAATGATTATTGACTTAGCCGGTAAAAGATAACAATGATGGGGATGGTGCTGATAACGATAATTACCGCGACAATGCGAAAGATCATGATTACACCAATTTTGGGTAATGGTGCTCCGGCTCATGAACATGGGACCAGGTTTAGGAAGAAAAATGAGAGACAGAAACCAGAGATAATGAACAAGACAGAGTTGCTACCGACCAGGACGGTTGTGATACTGTTTGCAATGGTGGTGTCAGTGCATGGTGAACGTAGTGGCGAAGGTGGTGAGCGTGACTGATGTGATCACGCAAGAAGTATTAATAGATTAAATATTGGTGAAGGTGGTAATAATGGAGGTGGTTATATGGAGGTTATGTTGACGCAGAAAGTCTTGATGCCAGGGTTATTAATGGAGGCTGTGTTAGAAAAGGCAGTGATGATGGAGGCGGTGTTGATGAAAGTGGTGTTGATTGAAGTGGTGTCGATTCAAGTGGTGTTGATTGAAGTGGTGTCGATTCAAGTGGTGTTGACTGAAGAGGTGTTGATTAAAGAGGTGTTGATTGAAGTGGTGTTGATGGAAGTAGTGCTGATGGAAGTGGTGTTGATGGAAGTGCTGTTGATGGAGGTGGTGTTAAAGAGATAGTCGCGATAGCGTTAATATTGATGGACGTATTGACGCGAAAGCGGTGTTACTGGTGGCGGTGTTGACGAGCTGGTGTCGATGACGCTGGTGTTGACAAAGACGTTGAAGGTAAGGATATAGATACATGTATTACTGATGGATATGTTGTCAACAGATGTGCTGTTAATAGAAGTGTTGTTGATGAATTTCTTTGACGGAAGTGTCGGGCGGTGCTTGTTGAGGCGGCGTTGATAACGGTGGTGTTGGAGGTTGTGTTGACAGTGGTGGTGTTGCGTGCGATAATACTGATCGAGGCGATGTCGACGGAGGCGGTGTTGATGGAGAAGGTGATGACGGATGCGATGATGACGAAAGGCGGTGTTGATGCAGGCGGTGTCGATGGAGGCCGGGTCGACAGTGGTGGTTTTCTTTGAAGGGATATTATTAGAAGTGGTGTTAATGAAAGTCGTGTTGAAATATGTGGTGTCGTGAAGGTAGTGTTCATGGCATTGTGTTTATACAAAGAGTGCTGATGGAGATCGTGACGAAACTGATGCTAACTAACGTAGTAACGACTGGAATGGTAGTGATAACGGTAGTAATCTTACTGGTTTTTACACTAAAGACTACAAAGGCCATGAGGATGAATTGATATTAGCAATGACTACTTTGCAAAAACAAAACTGACGGAAACAATCTCACTTTTATGTCGATTAGATCTTCCTTAAATAATTACTAACAACGTGACAAGGCGTAGGCAACATCAACATAAACTATAACAACACTATCAAAACAATCATCCTCTTAAATACCGAGACACACAAAAAGGACATAGTAAGTAACTTACTAAGGCCTTGTTCACGCGATAGTGGATTCATTTCACATGAGATTCATGACCCAATCCCATGTGAAGTTTTCGCCTGTCAATACGATGTCGGATTCAACTTCCATTTCACATCGATACGTTCCGCTCCGGATTATATGCCAGTTTTTATTGTCAGGAATCCCCTTTGACACAGCTTGCGCTAAATTATATTTGGTTCTCAACTTTGCGTAAAATTAAAAACGAAGCAGTGTAAAGAGGTTTCATAGAAGTGTCTCATTGGATTTATTTGTTTAGACGAGCAATCCGATCCATAAAGCAATCCGATGCAGTAAGCAATCCCGTGATTAGGCAATCCGATGTACGTTACCTATAAAACGGAGTGACTTGACTCCAGGAAAGTTGTGCAGACAGCGTCGGTTTTAATCGACACCGGTGTGAACAATGCAGACAGCGTCGGTTTTAATCGGCACCGTGTGAACAATGCAGACAGCGTCGGTTTTAATCGGCACCGGTGTGAACAATGCAGACAGCGTCGGTTTTAATCGGCACCGGTGTGAACAATATGTTCATTTGGGAAAACAGTTCGATGTTAAATGAATCTAGTATCGTCTGAATAGGCTATGAATTTACTTAACATTCCAACTTTGAAATCATGTCTATCCTAATTAACTAACAATCAACTCTACTTACATATCTATAGGAATAAATGAGAATGACGCCCATTTTCACGGCATACTTTAATTGTTGTTCTTATGAATATGAATGAAAACTGAATACTTTGGATCGAATGCATGGTTGAAAGATTTCACAAATCTAATATTTTCACTTTCACAGTTTCAAAGAAAATATCTTCTGTCTGTCCAAAAACATAATACAAGAAAAGTTTACCAAATATTCTTATTGACAATTGCAAATATTTCAATCTGAAGGCGGGTGCAAAATGAAAGGTGCTATTCAAATTGTTTGATTTGATTCTTTTTTTGAGATCAAAGCTTCAAGCAGTCGAAGCCTGGCTTTTATCAGCTGAAAAAATAGATAAAATGGAGAAGGTTGAATTAAATGCAATACAAAATACCAATAAACATGCTATCTATTATCATTAGGCTCCAAAACAATGCTACACAATTAGCTATATTCCAATCAAATGTATTATAACAGTTTACCCTACTAACACTGTTTGTACATTTTGAAGTCACGACTGACCTCCTTTGGGATAAGCCACATCCCTATTTAGACAACAACAAAATAACTTTCTTGTTGTTGGCTGGCTTGAAAAACGAAGAAAATTGATTGTTTTAATAAATTAGTGAATTTGTAGCAATCTAGAAACTACAACGGCAATCGTAGATACCTTTGAACATCTAAATAAAAGGCAAGCGTGTTACAATCAAATGTTATCGATCAAGTAGTGAAGACCAACCTCAGTATCACAGCCTACAATTGAAATGGTTTTCATCGCTACAAAATGTTTTCTGGATAGCATACTCTGGTTTAAATTAAAAAACAAGTATTTTGCTGAAAAGCCGTAATGTCAAATACCAACTACCTGGCTATGTTATTTTAGCCAATCATCAGTGATTTTATGTTATTTTAGCCAATCATCAGTGATTTTATGTTATTTTAGCCAATCATCAGTGATTTTATGTTATTTTAGCCAATCATTACTGATTTTATGTTATTTTAGCCAATCATCAGTGATTTCATGTTATTTTAGCCGATCATTAGTGATTTTATGCTATTTTAGCCAATCATCAGTGATTTTATGGTTAGAGGTGTTAACAAGCATACAATCAAAGCTATAGTTCGCACCGATTTAGGATGGAATAAGGATCTGGCCAGCAACAACAGAGTGACCATGGAGATATAGTCTTGCCTTCTGTAGAATATAATACAGCAAACTGTAAGCTAACCATATGTTTGGAGGGACAATGGTCCATTTGTCCAGTTTTGATCTAGAAAGGTCTTCCTTACAAAGGCAACGGCATACGCATCGTATTTTTCTTCAAGAGGGAGAAAGATGACATTCGAAACTTTAGATCAACTACAAATTTATTTGCTGTGTACTAAGCCGAAGAAATTGAAATGCTTACATAGCGGCACGCAGAACAGGTATTACCTTGTTACTAAAAATTCTAAACATAAATCCCTGATCGCATTTCCTTATCAAAAATATCGATGTCGCGTTGGTACTCTGACATCTATCTGTTTTAAAATACAAAACTTGAACCTAAATAGTAAAGCCTTATCGTGCCATACCGCCCAATGTATGTAAACAAGGAACCAGCTTTTCGGAACATTACTGAAACACAGCAACATTTTACAAAAAACGCTGCTTCACAACCAAGCGCAGATTATAAACACTTTATGTTGCATGACTTTGATGTGATTGTGTTGCCGTGTCCTTGTACACCAAGAGTATAAATTCAGCTTAAGCCATGGGCTATTTTAACTGGCTCCCTTATAAAGCTGCACTAACTACGGAAACCTTATACCCTACAGAGATGGTACACTAGTCAGTTTAAGAACAAAACTCACTGGCGACCCATAAGTATGATGGTGCCAAACTGGCGGTCTTTGGCAATGGCAAGGATAGCTTCTTATTTCGCTTAAGTAAGAGAGACTAGCAAGTGCTCAGGAATTCTTGGAAGCTTACCCTCACCGAACGTCTACGGTTGTACAGTTAGACTATTGTTTTATGTTGTCAATGAGGTATTGTTTGCAAGACTGTGAAGGTCCAACTAAGACATTTTATAGGAGAACATTTAGCATCAAATAAGTCAAATTCATCGGTGTATTGCTTTATAATGCGTAGTCTGATGGTTTAGGGCACTTGTTGAACGTCAATCCACAGAGACTTAAATTGAACTGGACATGAAATCTTTGATTCGAGAATAAAGTATGGGACAGAGATGCAACTTCTTGTTGGGCAGTAGTGCACAAATTGTTGACGTACACGTCGTTACTTGAGTGACAAAATAGTAGACCTTACAGGTTAAATTCGCCAACGGATAATTCTTCTCCGCACACAGATAACTAATTCCATTCTAAGATAGCCCATTTACCATAAATTAAGCCTTGTAGTTTTCTTTCGCATATTTTCATAGTGATAAAACGCGGGCAACGATTAGAATTACAAGGAGATAAGAATACGAATAATCTTAACGAGGCAGTACATCTTAACGCGTTAAAATTAACCAAGCAGCACGTTCAAAGGTGATTAAACGTGATTAAACGTAACGACTAAATACGTTTACACTCAGCCATGCTTAACAACTTTGCATGTTTGCAAAATAAAAACCATGAAATTCTTCGAAGGTCAAATGCAATTTAAAATTGCAACAAGCACACGTACGAAAATGCCAGTCTATTGTGAAACCAAACATGATTAGAACAACATAATGTCTTATAGGTTACATAAAACAATAGAACTAAACTGAAGTTAAGCAATAACATTACTTTTCATTTTGTACTTTCAACTTCATCTGTACAATGACTTGGGTATGACATCTCTGGTCTACTGCATTTCTTAACAACTTCCATGACAACAAACTTTGTTGTTAAAGGTCATGGCAAGACAGAGGAAAAAGTGGCTTGGTACCAGCTAATTAAACACACATGCAAGCACGCTAGGTTTCTCAAGATGACGAAATCAGTGGCCTCCGACAACAATCCAGATCTATCCAATCAACCAATCAATCAATCCAAACTAAACCATCAAGAACCTAACCCAACTATAATGAACCAATCTGAACCAAACAGAACCAAACCAAACCAAACTAAACCAAAATGAACAAAAAAGAAACTGCACTAAACCGACCAAAACCAACCCAACCAACTCAAACATGTGTATAGTGTCTGCCCTGAACAAACAACACAAACAAAGCAGATAGGGCCACACAGGATTGAACAAAATTGAACAAACACGGGCAAACGTGCACGAAACTGCATGATGTACTCCGTGCAATGCGAAATTCAAAAATACGAGGAACCACCCACTCAAATAAATGTACAGCTTGGAAAGTAGAACTTTGCGACGAAGTAGCAGTTTACAAAACCATTGTTGAATCTTTGTGTCTAGCATTATGGCATATCGGTTATATATGGAATTTGATCTTCATTTTCTCATGAGCTACTCATGACTTTAAAGTAGAAATTATATGAATCCGATTCCCGCAATTATTCAACTGAACGGCAAAGGCGTACTTACTTTATAATCGCGATATTCGGTCTCCATGGGCACTCTATCCTCCTTTTGAACTTTTCTGTTGCAAAGGAAACGAAATGGAGATTGAAATAATATAGAACGTACTAGTAACACAAAGCGCGAAAAAATCTACTGACTTAATTTGTACGAAATATGTAATTGGCGTTTTTGGAGAGCAAAACGTAAAACATAACGTATATCATAAATTAGAAAACAGGATAACTTTTTCGCTGACCTGCAGGTACAAAACTTAAAGGCAAAAGTTAGTCATTGCATAGTAGTGAAGTATATATACATACTTGATATAGTAGTGAAGTATATACATATACTTGATATATATGAAGTATATTCAACGCAAGCGCACAAATTATTCCCTTAAAACAGTGCTTAAAATCTCGATGAGTGAAAAAGAAATTCACGAAACAAGCTTGTACAAGCAAAACCGGAGTCTTTGATTTGGATTTACGTCTGTTGAACCACACAGACACACACACACACACGTATATACATATATACCGAGCTACACAAGCCAACAATCTTCTGTGTTTATTAAAAACTATATACATTTAATTATATATATGAATATATTATAAAGTATATGTATAATATATAACAAATTATAATAAAACATATAAATTAGATATACAATACAATATAATACACATATACAGAGATACATAACACAGCAATCTTCTGTGTTTATTCATATATGCATATATATAATATGTATAATATATAATACAATATAAGTATATATACTATTTTATAAATATATTATTTATATTACATAACAATATAATTTCTGTACATATTGTAAGAAAACAAGTCCTCGATCTGCAATATGCCGCTGTAAAATTTGAATTCTTTTTGCCTTTGGATACCAAATTCCATATAACAGGCATAATTTTCACTTGCGTTTCCACAAAGACGCATGCACAACAGAAGTCACATACCCTGACAAAAGCAACTGGCACAAAACATACCTTCCCGTCTCAGTATAAAAATCGTCTTCGAAATTCTTTAATTTTTTGCCCAATTTCTTCTTGGATTTTTTAGCCAATCTTTGTTGTTCCAAAAGTTCATCTCTGCGGAAGAAAAAAAATTACAAGAAATTAATAAATTATTTTGATACTTAAAAAGAAGCCAATGATATCTCATATTTGGCTATCGGTGTCTTGGCACTAAACCAAATCTTACAAACGTTAAGTGCTTCCAAACCCTGCAAAAACAATTGCCAGGGAAGGCATAATTAAATTCTAAGAAAAAATCAGCAAACTTCCATGACCAAGTGACTACGCAGCTCGACGTAGATTTCAACGCTCTACCAACTGTTTGCTCAACTTTGCCCATGACGATGGGTAACTAACTCGTTTAAGGAATCACTGGGTATGGTCGAATCTAGAGGGAATGGGACAATGATATCATTTACTCGTAATTCAGTGTGCCGCCCCCCCCCCCTAATTTAATGCAGAATCCAGAGAAAGTACTGTAAAGATGAGATTAGTCACGAGGAACTCACAAAATCCCCTGAGACTAATACAAAACCCATGGTTTGCCGAAACCGGATGGTTCCTCCTGACGATGCTCTGACGTGTTGAAAATGAATCTCGTAGTTCCATCCAGAAATGGAGCGGATGGTCTTGCAAGGCACAAACACCGTGTTTACATCAATCTCTTATAGATATATAACGTTTGGTTATATTGGGAGAATGGGTCGGGTTTGAAATGCTTAGATTGGCCGGAGGCTTTTAAGTACTGGGCCTCCTACGGCATACGACACTAGTTAACATATACGAATAAATAAATAAATAAATAAATGCATGAATACAATAAACAAATAAATACATGAGTAAATAAAAGTGTTAACGAATGGATAAGAAGTTGGCAGAAGGAGACGGGGCTGACCAAGAAGAATTTGTCATTGCTACCATGAGGCCATGAGGGAGACGCTTGAGACAGGTAGAGGCCCACGTCAGAAGGCAATGGAGGAGAAACGGCGACCCATGTACATGGACAAGTCAGTAGATAAAGAAAATAAATTAATAAAGAAATGCATAAATGCAATAAAAATAAATAAACAAGCGAATGAGTAAGAATTAATAAATAAAAGAAGAAATAAGGATAAATAAATACATAAATAAATGAATAAACAAATAAGTAAACATGTAAGCAAGCAAGAATAAATAAGGTCTCTAGTGGTCTTATTCGATTCTACTCTTGAATAACTGTTTCCTTTACTGTTATTGTCTAAATATAATGAGATAGATAACCGAGATGAAAAGTTACCACTTACCCTCAGCTCACACATATAGGTAGTATCACACTAGGTAATAGCAAGACTTTACTTAATATCAACTGTTGCAGATGCAAGGGAACGGGAAATTGAAATATGTGTCTAATTTTAAGGAACAGACTTCGTACCGTACTTCTCCGAGATATCCTAGTCAACATCATAAAATACGCATACCTTAAAGGTTAGCCAACACCCGCCATCAAGTTATCCAAGATGCGTTTTCCAAAGCTGGACAATTAACTGGTTCTGACAAGCGACCACTGTTAGAGGACTTGGATAAAGCTTGTATATCAGTGGGTAGCATAGAGAGGGCAGCATAAAAAGCACTGTACAAAAAAAGGAATCCAACCAAAAGCAGCCGGACTATACGAATCTAGAAAAATAGAGGTCCTACGCCCGCAACGGACGGCTTGAAAAGTTCAAGTCACGTTATCCCTGAGAATGCTTATGGAACATTTTACGACGATTATGGATGCGCAGTGTTCTTCTTCAAATGACGTTTTATAAAATACTTGAAATATAAAAAACATAAGCTGTGCTATAAGAAAAAATCAAGTCTCGGTATATACTCGAGGAATGATATTATATATGCCACTTAATTACAGATTAGTGACTTACAGTGTTGCTTCGTGAAGAACAGCCTCATCAAGTGATGCATTGGATCCTGAGTTTACAGCAAGATTATCATTGCGATCAGGCATCCTGGAAGTGACAGCAAATGTGTCATTCAGGTGATCCTCACTCATTTGATCGGAAAGTTGCTCTCCAGACCCCTCGCCTTTGCTTGCTGACGCAATGTTCTGCAAGGAAATCGAAAGCAAAGCTAAAATGACTTCGAAAACATGCGATTCTGCCATAGGCTAACATGAAAATTCAGAATGTGCCAAAACGCATTAAGACGAAAATCGTCGAATAATTGGGATAGCTAGATCGTCCTTTCATCTAAGTGTATTGGAATCTGTCTACATGAAAACACGAAAGCCAGTACTATGTAGGCAGAAAGAGTTCGTTTTTTCACTTGGACTCTTCCAATAATGCTTTGTTTCTTCATTTTCTCTTTCTTTGTTTCCTTTCTTGTTTTTTGCTAATTTCGATATACGTTTCTTACAAAAATATTGCCATATATCTATACTTTCCTTCCTGACGATTTACACTCTGAAGGGTGTCAGACGAAAAATGCTTCTGAATATTTAAAGAACCACGTCGCAAATTTTCAAGGCGATTTTCAAAGAAATTTAAGAAGCATTGGTAACCATCGATGTCAACACAAAAACATAAACTAGATACTTAAAAGAAGTCAAATTAATTTCTCAAAAACATGTCACAATATGTGGATATTAATTTCAATACTCAATTTGTGTGATGTGAACAGAGGGGACAAATTTAATGTCTACGAAAATTGGGAACACCGCAGAGGTGAGACCCTTTGCCCCACTTAGTGTTTTTTGGCCTTAGAATGTTAATCCAATGTAATTTGGGGAACTTCACTTTAATTCCCACAGTCCTAAGGGCCTTCTTCAGTTCGCTATACAATAGTTTGTGCCTCTCGTCTCGCCAGATGAACCTTAAATTTTGAGGCTAACCAATATTTCTAAACGCTTTTACTTTGAACGTAAATCGCGAATCAACGACATTGTACAAGACAATTGAAACGGGCCGTCCTCGACATGACATTTAGTAGCGAATTTATGATGCCATGACTGATTGCGTCACTACGGTGGAAAATGACGTCATGTAAAGATGTAGCCAAACACCTAGTAACGACCCAAGAGTGTACCTCAGCGACGTTAACATTCCCTCAAACAACATTTTCATGTACGGCGCGACCAATTTTTCTGTTTTCTTTTAGCTTTTGGTCACACAGCTGTTTTAACACAGTGAATGCTACAGCAGCGCGCTGGCCCTGCAGGGGAGCATAAAATACCATTTTAAAGTCTTGGCATGACCCGGGCGTGGATTTGAACCCCAGGTCTACAGGCAAACACTACTACTACCATGCTTTTTACGGCACCGGGGAAAGTGTGAGAATAAGTTATGCCGTAGCCTCCAACGAGGCATGAAAAGAAGCAGCATTCGCCTTTCTTAGAAGAAACAAGTTCGACTTGAGACATAGGCTAAAAAAAATGAGGTTGTAGGGAGGAGTTTTCTCTTGATCTATTTCGGCTTGAAAGCGAATGATTCAAAATCATAAATGTCGAGTTCATTTTATGACTTCAGTGGGTTTTTTCTGCTGCCTGTAAAAAGCTTAAGGCCTATTTCCCTTTACATTCACAAGTTACATGCGATTTCTTTTGAATTTTTATGCAAATGATCACACATTTTGTGTTTCACCGGTTTACCTTGTCTTGTATAGCGCTAACACTCATACGAGGGGTAGTGTTGCCAGACTGCACATGCGCGTCATCACACCAAATGGGCGTTAAGCCACCCAAAACGTCGCCTAGAATTGATTTGCTGGATTATGACGTCATACGAAAAAATGAATTTATATATGAATGTGCTCTGTTTCGATCAGAGTAGGGTAAAAAGTACTGGAGGGCCACTTTACCCTTCACAACCATGCAAGAAACTTTGTTGCTTTCGTCCATAGATGTGTAATGCAAACCATCCTCACGTTATAAGCTGCATAGTTATAATTTTTCCTTTAATTAACGAAGTGTCAATGATCTCACATTCCATTTTGTGTCTTTTTTCCTTTTATTTGTCCTTGCTACACTCTTTGAGTCAAGGTCAATGTTCTTCTGCTACCAGGCAGTTATTTCTCCTCTGTCGCCCAAACTTCGCAAGCATTCGAAAAGAAGCAGACTCAGTAAGTCGCAAGTCGCCAACAAAATGTTTTTGATCGCCTATTCGGCTTAAAAGTTACCCACGTGGCGTTTTGTCGCCCAATCTGGCAACACTGATGAGGACTTTAACAGTGAAATTAAACGATATTTCTTTCTTTCCACAGACCATGTTCAGAAAAGAATGTGACTATCATTTCCTTGAAGACATATAGCCATAGTTTACCATGAACGTATTATAGCATGAAATTCCACGCGAATGGGGTTTCAAGAACATATAACACCGTAAATCCTCGAGATAGCCCAGTGGGGGCTTAGATATTTCTGATATTTTTGAATGGGGGCTTATTCGAAGGAGGGGCTTATACGACAGGGGGGCTTATAAAATTATCTGAAACATACCACTTCAAATTTTTCAAAATTTCCTCTTTTCATAACAAAAAAATACTTCAATATAAAAGTTAGTCTATAATCCCTACCATTGATTTTGTAAAATAATTTCTTTCTACTGATTATAAAAAGGCCATAGGAGTACCAGTACGTTTCGATACTAATTACAAAGTGGAATACGCTGGTCCTATACGAGAACATCATAACTATAAAGAATCGTAGTGCCCCAAGGTTGGAGAAGAACTGGTGCGTCAAAAGAATGATTGGGAAGAGGCCATGCAATATGACCGACGACTATTTTCTCGGTGCTGCAAATACTAACACCATGATTGCTGTAGTTACTGGGAAAAGAAGACGAGAAAACTGGTTTAGTTGTTTCAGCGAAGTATATTATATACACGGAGAACCAAAAGCATGCTCAGATGGTGATTGGTGACAACATTGCAAGAAAAACCAAATCTTCTCGAACTTACTGTACATAACAGAGACATTGTTAAAAGACCTCGTATATTTAGTTAGTAATTCCTTCATGCGCACTAAATTTATCATTACCAAATGAATTTTTTTGTGGTAAGTCGATAAAACGCCAATGGGTACCTCAGCTTGCAACATGTTAGCAATGGGGCCTTATTCGAGGTGGGCTTATTAACAATGTGGTTCTAGGGTGGGGATCATGCGAGGGGGACTTTTTCGAGGGAGGGGCAATACGAGGATTTACAGTACGCAGAACGTATCTTGGAGCGCACTAGGGCTGTGTACCGTTTCTGTTTACATTTCAAATTGCTGACAAATTCAGCGTTGATAAGTTGTGCGGTACTAGGACTGACAGCTAGGGCACAGAATATCACTTTCGTAAGAAGATTACGAAAGCTGGGAAGGAGCAGCTTACGACACTGATCGAGACGGTAGCCATAGTGACAATACTAGAAGAATGATCTGAGGCAAAGGCCGACAACAAAGCTGATTGTACGCAAACCGGAATTGAAGTACACAAAAATGCGACCAATCTTTATAATCTTGCTTCCCAACGCCAATTAATGCGGTATTGTTTTGAATATATTTTCTGTACAGAAGGATAACAACTGGGTAGTGTAAACACGTTGATTCCAATCCTGCTAAGTCAGCAGCTTAGACAAGTAATCGTCTTCAGCTGGCAAAAATCAGGGAGCTCATTAAACTGCATAAAACTCGACCACTCGCGCGAAGGTCTTGCCATGGTCTGGAAAACCCTAGCAGAAGACAATGCTGTTTCATTAAGATCAATCTACACTGTGCCACAAATCACAACAGATGTGGGGATTCTAGACTGTGCAAATGGCTTTATTTTCCTTGTCAATGAAGTATCAAAACCTACTTTTGGTCTCACTTGGAACAAAAGATTATTCGTTTGCGAATTTTCGATTGTCAGACGGGAACTCTATACAAAGCCTATTACATTTGAGAATGCAAACTGTGTGGGTTTCATACTACAGAGATACCTCGGATGAGATTAAACCATTGGCGTAGAAAGATGTTTTATGTCGATGGAAATTTAAAAAGCAGCTTAAAATTTGTCAATGCCACAAATCCGTAATATCATCCGTAAAACTCCTTTCTGACAAAAATGAAAGATCAATCTTACCTAATGTTCCACCCTTGGATTTTAATATCAGTTACTCTTTTGCTCTCCACCTTTTGTCCTTCCACCTCATTAATCTACTAACTGTAGCCGATCATAAATTTTCAATTTGCAACTAGACAACTAGTTAAGTGTGTTTACTACACCGTACGTACATTAAAAAGAACTCTCAACATACCCCTGAACTTTCATTTTCTTGAAATCCATCAAACTGAACACCTGAAACAGGCGAGAGAAAAACTAAGATCACTTCTAAAGTCGGATGAAATGAAGATGTTGACGTCTCAATCTACGTCAGTCAGTGTCACTTTTTGTTACACTATTTCAGTTTGTGAGTGTATGTCTACCTACGTCAGTATATATCAGTCTGTCAGTGTATGTCCACCTATGTCAGTATATATCAGTCTGTCAGTGTATGTCCACCTATGTCAGTATATATCAGTCTGTCAGTGTATGTCCACCTATGTCAGTATATATCAGTTTGTCAGTTTGTGTCAGTTTATATCAGTTTGTAAGTGTATATCAACCTACGTCAGTTTAAATCACGCCGACATTGCATATCAGTTTTGAAGTTTGTGTCAGCTAGTTTCGTCATCATTCTCAGCCAAAAGTTGTTCACTACATGGCGTAGCGTTCTCTAAATTGCGCCATCTCCTTCCGAAAATGGCAATTCCTACTGAGTTCACTCCCAAATATCTGTCGGGGTCGTCTCTCCATCTTCTTTTTCGTTTTCCCCTGGATCTCTTTCCACACACCCTTGGTTCCCACTAAAATAAACGATTTCATGGTTAAGGGGGCCATTATGAATTGTCGGAAAAGTGAGTCAAAATGGCGGATTCACAATGACAACATAAATTGCCCATACTTCCTTCGTTGTCAATTCTATGTTTAACATGATAAA
>JANTCA010052838.1:0-17757 GCA_024741275.1 Chironex yamaguchii
CCGCGACCTTCTGCTCACCGGGCAGATGCTCTGACAACTGAGCTACCGGGACGTTGTTTCTCAGAGGTGAATTTGAGTTTATGATACGATGACTGCGTCACTACAAACATATACTACTGAAGATAAATTTTCTAAAGAACTTTTCAAAATTTAAGAATTTTGTATAACTGTGAATTACACATACGTGCCAGCCATTTACAGTCACAGTCAAATCAGTTATCTGTGCAATTTTTAGCTTAGAGGTAGAGGTACATACAATTCAACGCGGACAATGGTTGTGTAATATAATTAGAAAACGCCACGTTTGTCTTTTCTTGTTGTGTCTACACTGGTCCGAATATCATGACAATTCAGCGATTGATTCGCGAAATAATTCACAGGAATATCTTTGGTCGCTAAATGTGAAGCTAAAATCAAGGAACTGTTAAAGAACTTTTAGTACGAAAATTTGGTCAAAACGGGTCCTAAAATAAGGAACTTTTAGAACTAAGGTTGGTGGACAAGGCACTGAGACGAAGGAGTCAGTGGATCAATCTTTGTTTGTGACTTGGACTGCCTTAACAAAAGGGCTTCCTGTTCGTGCCAATGGTTGGGCAAACAGTGTGATTGTGATGACAGTAGTGCACAAATATATTCTGCAAATTGGCTTGAAACCTTGAAATGCCTCTTACTTAGAATAGAATCAACAGCCAATAGTAACAAACGGCAGTCCAGTAATCGATCCAGTGGCAACTGTTTCTGGACTTCCGTTTATCTTCACAATACGACTTGAGTTTTTTTAAATCTGAGTTTCAGATCACTTTGTCTTTATAGAATGCTCTATTAAATGGCAAAGAACTATTTCAATGCCCTCTCCAGTTCCCTTCACAGAGGCATGGCCAGTGAAGGTAGAGATGGTGTACGGGGCTATACACAGGGGCGGATTTTAGAGGCAAGGATTGGGGGAGACTTACATAATGATCGGATGCTGAACGCCCCACACCCCCCCGGTAAATCCGTCCCTGGCTGTACAAGAGTATAAAATGGAAATGACGTGTTGCTGCATGGCAGTCGATGCACGGGTAAAACGATAAAATCAATTCATGTCCACTCCATAACTTGGTCAAATAAATACTGCGTAATCAATCAAAAATCTCATTTAGTCGTGCGCCTAGCAGGAGACTATTAGGGGCTTCAACTGCCTCTATTCTCCATGTTAGCATTCAAATTATTGTTAAATCAGTAAAAGACGTCTAGATTACTTTTTTTAACGCCACTGACTTAAAAATATCCAGCACGAAATGCCAGAAACAGTTCCCAACAACTTTTCTTAATGTCCACAATGTCGGTTGATATTTTTATGCACGAAGTTACGTAAATTTTTGTTGGCATTTGTGTAGGATAATAAGGTTGTTGCTTTGAATTTTTAACCCTGGAGTCACCACTGAACTCACGTAAAAATCTACCTGAAATATCGACACGTTATCACACACAATATCGAAAGTCGGCCTAGTCCTCTTGTATGCGTTGCTCTCGTCCCCTCTATTTTATACTTTTGTTGCAGCGGTACTTGTTGGCTACCCTTCCTCTCCCAAAAAGTACAAAACTCACGTTTTGGCGTTAGTTTATGTTTTACATCATAAACTATACCCATTACGACTATTTGTTTAGGGTTTGGGTCAGGCTTAGGGTTAGTCTTCGTAAAAATCTCATTACATTATACTTTTTGTCTTGGGAGAATAGCTAGCAGGTACCCTTGTATGTGTATGTATAGTAAACCTTTGATCATGCTTTGAAACAAGAAGTCCTTGGCTCACTCCAGCTTCTGGAAATACGACAGCATACACCGCTGCACATACTCCACCTTGGCTCGCGTCTCAAAAGGCATGTAAATCCAAGTTGTGAATCCTTGCTTTCTGGGCAGGTATTGCTCTTGGAACTGCAATGTCACCAGGCAAGTTTTGTCTCCAGTGTATCCACCAGTTCTTCAGGGTCTCGGGTAGAGACTCATCCCCACGTATTTTTTTGCCACATCTCTAAATAGCAGCTTTCCAACAACAGTTACAGGTGAAACCAACCCAATCGAATTGTAAACTGCAGCCAAGTAACGAAACATTCCTCTTTTTGTCACCTCCGTTTCTTTCTTGGGGAAAACGACGTGGAAGACATTAGTTTGTTTCTCTCACGCTAAACCAAGTATGGAACTATCGGATCTATTGGCATTAAGCTGGTGTGTGGCATAGGTTGGATCTGTGATGTTGTTTTCTTTATTTATTTCCCTAGTGTTTGTACATTCCAATGCCACTTGTACTTGTGAACTTCGAATTTGGCATCTTGAAGATTGCTATTGCAACATGTTTAAAATTCTCCATTTCTGGAACAGAATTTCCACCTCCAGTGATGTCATCAACATACAGGTTGCGTTGTATTTCATCTGAAATAGCTCGCTGCTGTGTCTTGTAATTCTCCAGATGAGTATCCAGTGTGGCCGTTAGTAGGAATGGTGATGAGTCAAGTCCAAACAGCACACGCACAAACCAAAAGGTTTCAATCTCATTGCTTGCTTTGTCTTTGATCCAGTGAAAAAGGAAAGCATCTCTTTCCTCTTGCTTTATTCTGATTTACCTCTGATCCGTCACGTCAACACGGCACACAAAACACGAAAAAACTGCTGTTATCATACTGTAAGAAGAATTGACGAAACGAAAAGAACTATTTAGCCATTTAGATTTTTCTGTAGAAGATATGCCTGTAGCCAGATTTCCGAGTAATTTGCTCATGTTTTAATTGGCACAACATGTTTTATTCAAGTCATTGGGGTTTATGTTCTTTTCATTCTCTTCATTATCGTTGGCAAATCGTTATTAAATGGGAGCGAAGATTTCCAGGAAATACGGTATGTAAAAAATATTAAGTTTTATTAAGTTGGTTTTTACATGCATAAAGCGCGCAAACAATACTTATCGTTAATTGTTTTCAATTATTCAACTTACTTCTTCTGACATCTTTATAACCCTATGTATATACACGAGTATATATTAATTTACGAGTACTTAGTTTAATTTCAGAGAAACACCTCGGAAAGTCATGGAATTGCTAAGGAGTTTCAAGAATTCAAATATACACGTCCGTCAGTACAGGAATTTTCAGTACTGAGACCAAGTTCTTTATAGGATAAATGCGTGTAGTATGCGAAAACAAGGATAAGTGACTTTTACAATTCCGTATTCACGACATCCCCTTAATTAAAACGCAAGGGAATCACAATTAACAATGATAACATTGAGAAAGAACGAGTCAATACTATGAATACCAGTGTGCAACTGCTCAATGCCCTTTTTCTTAAATCTAACAACATCTAGTGACCCCAGTGTTGAAAGCAGAACAAGGCAGGCGAAATACATATTGCTTTCATAAACAATTTTGAATAAGTATAAGTTACTGAGCCATTTGGGGATAACTAAGGTATAATAAATTACATGCGATGTGATGCTTGCGTTTAAATGAATGCTGAAGTTACCAAAAAATTGTATCGACCGTTGGGTAATAGACAGTGTGGATTATTACTCTCGTAAAAACGTAACAACTCGGCTGAATAAACTTCTAGGAGCTATCTTTAATAATGAGGGTAACCTTACCCTCAGGCAACTGCACGATATATTTACTTGCCAGCCCTTTAAGAAGCCTCGTCATCGCCGAAGTACAAACTTGTCCTAGATCTATATTTTCCAGCAGAACGACTACACTACGACCAAAACATATTGAGATTTGTACGTAAATTCCTTGTTAAAAGTAATCCTTCCACTCTTGGGATGATATTGTTGTGTATTATGTATTTACTATCGAAAGTGTTTGCGTAACTACGATATGTTCAAAATCAATACATTCCTTGTTTACAGCTTGTATGGATACTGATTTAAATAATGTCTTGTCACAATTGGTATTTCAGTAGTTCTACTTGACCCTACTGGAACCTCTAAATTTCGATCACGAATTTTATTGAGTTCAACTCTGCAAAGATGCTGTAAAGGGGATACTTCCCGTCTGTAAGGTCTTGATAGTAGTAATGAGTGATATTTACGACCAGACGTCGAAAGCAATGGCGATTCTATTCGGGCGTAATGTTCAACAAGTCCGACAACACAGTCAAATTTCAGTATATTGCTATTGCGAGTTGGCGTTGTATCGATAAAAAACATACCTTTGCTGTAGGCAATTCTAAGATTATAAACTCGATCCTCTGTCTTGACACATAAAGTGAATAAGTAATTATGCGATGAACTATCACGAATAAGAAATGTTCCTTGACTTGTGTTTATTAGAGCCAGATTTGCATCTTGTTTACTCATGCCACGATAATAAAAACCACAATCTTTAAGCTTTAGTAAAGTCTTCGCCACTTTTCCACTGTTGTCAATGTCTGCTAAACAAAGTCTCCTTAGCAGATCCTCATCTTGCATTTTACGATTACCTGAAATTAAATAAAATTTCTTCGGTAGCGATAGTAAGGAGACGAATCTCTTTACTATGACACATTTCATGACCACCTTTAGACAGTGGTTCTGCTCCAATCCAAAGTGATCTTGTGCACTCTTTGATACAACTGTGTGTCTCTTAGTTTGGGTTGTAAATGTGTTTACAGTACTGTCTATGGTACTTTTCTATGGTAGAATATAAAGTCTTTCATAGTAAGTGACTGTGCTTTTGAGAAGGGGAAGACCCTTTCGCCAAAAGACTTCTAAGAAAAGTACTGCCATTTTAATTTGACCTCTTAAAGCCTCGTACTCGTTCTTTACTTTTTAATTTGACAAAAGGGAAATACAATCCCTTTGATTTCTTGAAAGGTGGTGCATGCAACAACAAGAGAATCTTTTGTTTCAACACAATCACCGCGAATAAGCATTGCCAGCCAACGCTTGCAATATGTATATTGTAAGGGTATTTTTTATCGAGAATAACAGCCTTTTACAACTTGCAGCGTCGTTTCTTTAAGCATGGTTGCTTACCAGAAGTCGCGTGGGTATTTCTGCAATTAACTTGTTTCTGGTACCTAAAATGGTCACGTCTTCCCTAAGAAACCCAAGCTATAGCCGCTACGTTTGGCAGTGAATCTTCACGAGTTGTGTTCGTAATTGAATTTAAAAATGAGGCCCTACCGTTCCTAAACAAGTTAACTTCTTGTAGTATGAAATAATATCTATTCTACGTCCAAGAATTTGTCCTTTTTCTAAGAAATCCCCAGACAAATTTGCATTAGATTTGTTACTTTCATGGATCTGCCACACTAAAGTATTAAGGCATTGGCCAATTTACACTGAAGTGGTGAACAGTAGGTCACGGAGTCAGAACTTCATTTCAGCGAAGGGAGTTTTCTGTTGCCCAGCCCTTGCAGCAATGTACACTAAGGAGAGACAGTTACGAGTCAGGACTCGTTACTGAAAAACTTCTCATTATTTCAATCCTTGATTGAAATAGTCAATTGAGAAGTTATGTGACTGTGCCTCTCTAGAAAACCCCACCTGGACGTCCGTTTTTTCATCATAACTTGTCTTGCCTCAGCTACATCCCTATTCAATTGTGAGTTTGCAAATTCAAGTAACTTAAAATTAAGGTATTAGTTTTACCAATAAAAGATATTGATATGAATACCATCGGAGTGCCCAATGTCTTTAGGCCCCGCCAGTTTAAAAAATCTGTTGAATCGACAACTTCACTACGTTCCATGTAAAGTATATTTCTGCTTTCAAAATGCGACATCTGTCCAGCAGGAAAAATTAAATTAGAAGTAAGGAATTATCAATTCCCTCGTGATTCGCTGTCGATTGTGAGTCATAGAATACCATTTCATGCACGTCTTCCCTCTCTGTTGGAACTGTTGTTTAGCAATCAACAGTTTACGGTAAGAATGCGGATGTGACAACTGCCATGGTTGTCAAGGCGTCAAAATCAAAGACAATGGACTATTGTCCCAAGTCGAAGGCGAGAAAGGACTGGGGTTGTGAGAAGAACAAGTGTGACACTCTCCCCGTAAATACAAGATTCTAAGACGGCAGAGGTTCTGAAAGCATTATTTGATGTCGTAAAACGCAGTTCGTGACAGAGTGATGCAAGTTGTCATCACACAATTTGCAGCTTCTCTACCAACAAGAGGGTCTTTTAGGGAGTCTGGAGCTGTACAGTGACAACAACAATCAAGGTGTCCGTGCCATGCGAGAATACTGTCAGAATAAAGGGAGCTTAACAATATGTACACCGGTGGAATGGGAGAACAATCCCCCACCGTTTCCTAAAGACGGTCCTTGGATTAATGCTGTGCAAGAAACTGTAAAGATGCTACATGAATGCTATTAAATCACTTGAAATGAACAGCTCTCTGTGTTAGCTTAAAGATACAATGTTCATTTGACATTTTTGACAATGAAGACGACTTGTGAAATGCATTTGACACTTTTCACTGACCTCGAGAACCCCAAACCACTCGCAATTTCCTGCAATGAAGGCTGCCTTTAAGCAAGAATGGACTGACCAAGATCTGTCATTTCATTGGAAGCTCTCCAAACCCACAAAAGCTTGCAAAATTCAAGATGGGAGAGCTACAGAAACTATAGAAAAACCCCATTTTGCTCAGTTTGTCAGGTCGTGAGAATAAATCTCAACCATTGGCTTGCCTGGTATCAAAGGTAAATTTTCCACTAAATGATGAGGAAACTAAATAGCTAGTATGACATATTTTATATTGCAAGCAAGTTAAACCAGGCCAGTATTTTGGTCTGCCTATCATGATAGTGTACCTTAGCCAAACCCTGCACTTTTGTTTCTGCTTTATTGTTACATCATTGTGACGCACACATCAAACTGCTGCGGGATAAATAAGCAAGCATTTCTTAATTGTGAATCCAGCTGTTGGTTTTTCATGCAAGCCTTCAACACAGTTGCTCCTCGCTTCTAGTTGTTTTTGGTTTGTACTATGTTCCCTAAAAAACGTGATTTGATGCAAGGCAATGGAGATGTCGCAACCGTATGCACTGCATGTGACTGCAATTTGTAAATGATTAATATGATTGGTTAATATGTTCCTCGTGTTAGATCGTACGGTTTTGTTATAAAAGAAACGAGTCCATGCGTTTTAACTAAGAAGCAGAAAGGATTCAGAAAAACTAAAAGTCATGTTGTCTCTTTCTTGTTGAATTTCTGTCGATAAAAGCAATGATCTGGTAGAATCAGCGGGAGAAATTTTGTACAATTTCAGCAAATGGTCCACCGACGGAGCTGGATTCTGTTTTAATCGGAAAATGGATCAACTCAGCAAAAAAGAAAGATACGAGGAGGACGTGGTTATGTCAACCAGATAATTTCAAAAATTGAAGCTAACTTGGATGATGAGAAAAATCTTCGTCTTATTAAAATTCAATTACTGGAAAAGAAGCAAGTTTTGGATAAATCAGACGAAAAGATTTTAGAATTGATTTCTGAAAAGGATGACGAAGCTGGAGAAGGATGTCTTCAAGAAATTCAGGAAGCAGGAACTTTCAGGGAAAAGACTAATATGGCCCTTTTAACTCTCGAAGATAGTTTTTAATCTCAACAACTGGATCCTTAGACTGCGCCACAGCCACAAATTTATGAGAGGAGTTCATCAATGTCTTCTTTGGAAAGTTTAAACACTGATGCTTCTTCAACAATATGCAAAGTTCGAGCCAAACTGCCCAAGGTGGAGTTAAAGAAATTTAACGGAGGGCCCCAGGACTGGCAAGAATTTTTGGACTCTTACTCTAGTGCAATACATCGAAATGAGGAGATTTCGGATATTGATAAGTTTTCTTACCTCAAACATTACTTAGAGGAACAGGCAAGGAAAGTAATTGGAGGGCTTGCCTTAACTGAAAAAATTATCAAACTGCAGTCGACCTGCTAGAGTAAAGGTTTGTTAAGCTAACTTTAATATAGAGGGCCCACATTAATGAACTACTTCATGCAAAGCCAGTCTTTAGTGAAAAAAACGTTGGAAGATTGAGGGAAATTTATGACACAGTGGAGACGCATTACAGAGGACTTGATGTGCTGAAAGTCGATAGCAGTTCTTATTCAAGTCTAGTCGTCTCTGTTATAATGGACAAAATCCCTGAGGTCTTTCGAATTAAAAAGTATTTGGGGCAACAAAAATCACGAAGAATGGGGAATTGCCGACATGTTAGATGCATTCAGGAAAGAATTAGATATTCACTAACATCATGTATCTTTGTTCAAGGAGGAGTACGTTAGTTGAAAGAAGCAGCGAGGTGTCTTAAAGTCGCGTGGAAGAGCAGCACCAACAACTGCGCCTGCTCTGTTTACAAGACACAGTGGAAGAAAGAAGTCATGTCTATTTTGTGAAGAAGAGCATAAGGAATCAAACTGCGACAAAGTGACGTACAAAGATACACGTAAGGATATCATTTTTAAGCAAGGCTGCTGTCTTATTTGTTTAAATAAAGGAAATAGAGCCTTTCACTGTCGCTGTAAAACTCTTTGTACCATTTGTAAGGGTCGACATCATGATGCAAATTGTACCAGTAGTAACCATTGTAGTAGTAAAATAGCTACCCCCCAACCTAAGGCCAACGAGGTACCCACTAGGCAAGTGCCTCAAAGTAGCATTGTTAACACATCGTTCTGCTTACGTATTTCAGGACAGGGGACACAAGCTGTGTTGCAGACAGCACTATGCATCACAAAGTGTAGGCAGGACGTAAAAGCAGGGGTTCTGTTTGACTCTGGCAGTCAATTAACCTTTGTTATATGCAAGCTTGTTGAGCAATTAGGATTGCAGCCTACTACGCAGGAAAGGTTGGGAATTAGAACCTTTGGATCCCATAATGTGGACGACAAAATGAGAGAGGTGGTGAGACTGCAAATAGAAACTGTGGGTGAAGGAGGTGAAGAATTTGATGCTTTTGTTGCGGATGACATTTCTAGTATCTGCAATGAAAATCAAGAGCTAATAAAATATGATTTTAAGCACACAGCTAAAATTTGTTTTTCAGATGTTTGTCAGTTGCAGGAGAATTTAGAAATTGACATTTTAGTTGGTACAGATTGGTTGTGGAGTTTTCAGGATGGCACTATAATACGAGGGGAGCCAGGAGAGCCTGTAGCCATTCACACTAAGCTGGGCTGGTTCCTCTCAGGGCCAATACAGAGTGCGTCAGAGTTCTTCTGAGATTCAGAGTGTAAATTTGAATTCACATTTCTCCTGGAATGTTTTGCAAACTAGTAGTCAAGAAGACCAATTAGGTAGAGAAATACACAAACTCTGGGATCTAGAAACCCAACTTATCAATCAAAATTTTGCAAAGGAAGCTCTGTTGGGTTTATTGTTAACCTTTTCAGTCTCTTAGCACTGGCTCTCTATCACTAGCAAATGCAATGCCATTCATTGTATCCTTCTTTTGCCCAACATGATGTACAACCTACTAATCTATGTAATTTCAAAGTGCTTAACAATGGACATACACTAGTGATATGGTTATCTTGAACAATTACTCAAGGAAGTGTAGTGCAGTTTTGGCAAGATTCATTTGCTGTCCTTGCTTACTTTTACTTGCTTATCCAGGAACGATATTCCATTTCCAGTTACAGAATTTTAATTTTTTTCCCTTTTTGATTCACAAGCTTCTTCCCACTGATATAAACCATAATATCCCTGCTAACCGAAGTTGCATTTCTTCAATACACATAATATAGAAATGATTGTTATGCATAAAATGTCCTTGTAACATTGTGTGGTTTTAACTATTTGTAATGGAAAATGAAGTAACATTTTGAACCGAGATTTTTAGATCTTGGCTTGTGATTGCTATCTCATCTCATCAGTGTTCTCCCTGAAACGTTTTTGCGTGGGGCCAGCTATGCTGCTCTCATATACCACTACGCTTCCACCCCTACTGCTATGCCTCACAAACACACCCCTACGCAAACAGAACCAAGTTTTCAATGGCATCGTCAAGAGCTGCATGACAAACATCAAACAACCAGCGAATGAGCTTTACAAAAAGCCACATCAGAATGGACACTCATGCCACTTCAAAACACAGTGCACTTCTCGTCAAGATGCCGGTACGCACAAATCTTTTCCCAGGGAGAACACTGCTCATACACAGTTGGTTAATCAATAAAGTAACACAGTAAAGAGAAGGGAAAATCTGCAGTACTCTAATTTCTTACACATCTTCACAGACAACATAGAAGGAGCAGACATTTGCATCCATTGTAATAAAAAGCTTTTAACCAATAAAGTGAATGTAACAAACTGACCCAGTGAACATTCAAGATTATGACAGATTTTACATGGTCAGTGAATTGTGAAATTTAAGAATAACACACTCCATTACTATGCCTCATTTGGCAAATGAAAACTCAGGTCTTGTGAATGAAGCAAAAGGATATAATTCTAGCACACAAATGAATTAAGTCTGAAGCCTTTCCTGGGTCCTGGATAGGAGATACTCTCTTAGCAATGAGCAAGTGTACTCTTATTACTGGATTGAGGCTATCAAAAAATATGTACAAGTGATATCCTTGTCAGGCTTTTGTTTGCCTATGTCTCTTTAGTTGTAGTGATGGGCTCTAAAATGAAAGAGAAACGTAACAAAGTAACTATCTTCTGAAAGGCAAATGAACAGACACAACAAAAATTATTCATAAACTACTCCAAGTCAAACAAATTGAACAAGGGTCCCAAATACATTAACCTGATTTGCAGCTGTCCAGCTTAAAGGAAGTGTTGACATAAAATAGTACATTTCATGCTATGCTACATTTTCTGTAAAATGTGAGTTCATATTGATTGCCTTACTTCTGTATGTTAACTAGCTCTTACTCATTGCTTCGTGATAACCCTATGTCAAAACACGAAACTTCAGCCGGGCACTAACTGCATGATTTTTACAGGAAAATGACAGATTAAGTGCCTGTAGTATCCTTTATCAATGAGGTGTGTTGTACTTGACAAAGTTCGTATCAATATTTGGTCAGGTGATGCAGAAAAAGAGAGTTAAATTCTTTTCCGCACCATTTGGTGCATGGGGCAATGCCCATCTCCATTTCCTTAGCCTTTGGGTTACACAGCTGTGTAACCACAATAAAAGCTACAGTAGGGGGCTGGTTCACTGGTAGCAATGTGTGTTCAACTTCCATAATCTATCTGGTTGGTGTCAAGTGCAAAGCTGGGAAGCATTATGTACCATTTTTTAAGTCCTAATATGACCGGGTCGTGGATTTGAACCCAAAACCTTCCATATGCAAAAAGAGCAATCTACCACTAAGCTACTAATGCAGTAGGAAACATAACAAGATGGACATAAAGTCCACCTTGCTATTTCCAGGCAGGCAAAAAAGTGCATGTATGTGATCATGCTCCTTAAATGGAGACGCCAACTACATGGCAGCTGTACTACAACCCTTAAGAACAAAAAAACAAACAAAACCCCCCACTAAAGTTCTGTTTCTTTGTATGCTTCTTGAGAGGAATTTTCCAGAAAAATTAAAGAAAATATCCTCAAAATGAAGGACTAAAAATCCCAGCAGAATTCTAAAGCAGTTTGAATGTTATTACAATTAACATAAAGTAGATTTACTATCTCAAATGGCCCTAGTGTGGTATACCAAAGTATATCTAACTAGTTCTCAACAAAGTGCAAGTTCACCATAACAATTTAAACAGTTACCAGCCTTTTACACATATCACATGTTGGGGTTTTTCACATTGTAGTTGGAGCTGTGCAGGATACAACTTGTTAAACTTAAAAGGTCTACAGTCAAGGCAATTTCCATAGGTCAAAACATTAGGCCTTTTATTTTTAGTTGATACTCAACATTATATCATTCATATCATTATGATTCACATGAATCTGTTGTCCATTTGCAATGTCAAAAATAATATCAGGTGTCAGTCATTATCATCAAAATTGATCTGCTGAATGCCACAAAAATAATTTGAAGTAAAACAAGCAACCAAATGCCAAAGGTAAATGTGAATAAAGTTGCTTTACATGAATTCTATATGCAGACAAGAAGACACAACAAATGAAAAGCAAATGTCAGCACACTCACAGTAAACTGTTTCAAATGTAATTTACTTACACAAAAGCTTTTTCTTCAACAACTCTACTGTATCATTCACTGTAAACACTTTCTCTGCTTCTTCATCAGAGATTTCAACACCTTTATTTAAAGGTTCAAAACAATAAAAATAATTCAAATAGTAGTTTTTCATACCAAAGTTAAGAAACCTGCTGTACTGTTTGGAATCAAAAATTTGCAGATGGAGTGGAAAAATGAACATTTGAAGGAAATCTTTTATCAAAAGGAAATCAATTTTACAACAACATTGAACACAAGCAGGCTTCTCGGTAAATCTTTTGGACAAGCAAATAACACAGCATGCACCTGGTCGTAACTTGTGTGATTTAAAGCTAACACTGTTTTTACATAGGCATATGGTCTAGTGAACCAGAAGAGTGAAGAGAGTGAGAAAAAGCACATTCAATTTCTCACGGGTGCGTGTGTAGATGCATGGGCAACGGTGCACCTTAAATAGAGAGGGTTGTCTATAAAGACTGCTTCTGTAATACCTTTCAGTGAATATATATGTGAGCCTATTATATGGAATGCTCAAAATAAGCCACCATGGATATATCATGGATACATATATATGAAAAAATGGAGCACTGATTTCATAAATGTGCTCAAATGTCTCTATAGACCTAACAAGATCATTGCCATGTGTATTGTGATTGTTACCTCTACCTTTGATTCTGTTGTGGGTAGTTATAACCAAGTTATTGTAAATGAAAGGGAAAAGAATGGAGTGAAGAAAAATTTCGATGAAGACGACATCAGTAAAAAGTTTATTAGTAAAAAGTTAAATATATTTACACAGGTATGTGATGCAAGGTATGTGCTCCCTGATCATTGCCACGTGTCTTTTATTACAGTCTCAAATAGTTTGTGGTACCTGAAATCCATGTCTCCTACAGATTGTGTATCTTGACCAAATTGACCAATTAGTTTGGTCTTCATTAAAAGTGTCAGTGTTTACTTTTTTAACAAAAGGACTAAGTTTAACAAACTCAATGCTGAAGATGTTACCTCAGAAAAAGAGTGTTTTATAATAGAGCAGTTAATAAACTAACATGCATACAAATAGGATCATTGAGTTGGTTTTCCTTGTTCTTGCAGGGTTTTTACTAGACACCATGGCTTTTCTTGTCACGGGGTGAATTGGCACCTTAGATATACAGTCAGCTAGTAAAGATTAGTGTAATATTTTAGGAAAAATAATAACATCCAGCAGTGCCAACATAGACACTACACTACACATGATAACAGTAGCCTAGCAATGTTAACTAACAAAATTACAACATACAATTTTAAACTCTGGGTTCAAAAAAGGAGTACAGGACACAAATTTGTGTACACTGCATCTAGAGTACACTTGATGCCTTAATTGAACAATTAATAGCTACAAAACTGGAAACTCCTGTCCACAAGCATTTATACAGAAGACAAACAAAAATAAACATCTATTTAAATGCTTCTCACCAAATTCATCTTCAAAAGCCATGACAAGCTCTACTACATCTAAACTATCCAATCCTAAATCATTAATGAAATGTGCCTCTAATGTTACCTATAGGGAAAGAAAAAATACAATGACTAAACAATAAATTTTAACTACTAATTAAACAATTAATATGACAAAGTAATATTATTAAATGGCTTTCTTATCGACACCAACTGTTTGTATTGTGCCTTTTCACATCAATGACACCCATGCTCTTTCTAAGATTCGTGTCTATAGATCTACTCACATTGAAAACAAATTCCAAATTCAATACATAAAATTTTAATTCCAAGTAGAAACACAGTGTCAAATTTATT
Organism: Chironex yamaguchii; assembly: GCA_024741275.1. Taxonomy (NCBI): domain Eukaryota; kingdom Metazoa; phylum Cnidaria; class Cubozoa; order Chirodropida; family Chirodropidae; genus Chironex; species Chironex yamaguchii. Next base: position 13,900 of record JANTCA010052838.1, read on the forward strand.
GACAGTGAATCAATATTTCCAGTATCTTCTCAGATAGTGTTATTAAAACATCACAAGAAACAAAAGACACTAAAGTGATAAATATAACTTTTCTTATAACACTAAAAATGCTTGAAACAGTCACATCTTGTCCTTACTCTATTTCCCCACCCGACTGCAATTTGGTAACTGCAATGCAATGCACTAAACGTATCAACCTCAGACACTCAAAAGCATTCACAATAGCAATTGCAATCCTCTCAAAATGAAAAATCATCTAGTGACCTCACTATCAACACATGATGTGCTAAGTCCACAAAAGGCATGAACTAATAAGATTCTATTCCAAAAAAATTATTTGCAAATTCAGGGAAGTGTCCATGTCTACAAAAATATTTGAGCACTGGCACTCTGGAATGGAATGCGACCTATTTCTTTAGTCTCCCATCAACCCATTAATTAATGAGGCCACTTCTGTAGATGTCATGGAGACACAGTTATAACAGTGCATTGTAATAAGAATCAATCAAGCAGGCCAGTCCATCCATGTCCCTTTGGGGTTCCGGTTACATCTTGCCTCAGTTTATGTTCACTTGAAGGTATTTCTCTTCACCTGACCTGGTTAGCATTGTGTTTCACCCTTCTGATGGCCTGATCATTGAATGACAAATGCATCAATTGAGTATCAGGGACTCTACTTCATAGCAATATTTAGGTTTCCTCCAGTTGGTTAAGAGATTATGCAAGGACACTTGAGAGCCAGGTTGTGGTCTGGATGATGACACCAATGGAAATCACATTGAGAGCTAGGTGGAACAGGGAGGGTTCTATGCTTCTACTGTCAAGGCATAGGATACAACATATTTTGTGATTCTGACATACCCTTTGACAAGTGTGGGCATGAACATTACATGGAATCCAAAATTGAAGTATGTTATTATAAGCAGCTTAGAACATCCATCTTGACTTTTGAAAATTTGTGCCACTATTCAATTACCTTAAATGCAACATCAAAAACATTGTGCTGTTGTACTTAAGTGCATGATGTACATGGATAGCATCTAATTTCTTTCGAAAATTGTCAACTTTATGGGCTCAGTTGGAGCCATATGGACAGGAACTTTATCATGATGCGAGTTGTATGCTTTTTATGAGCTCATAAAAAGCATACAACTCATGTCATCACAAAGCTCCTGTCTATATCTAATTTCATCTCAAGTTGTAAGCAATACGTAGGCTGATGTGTGCATGGACAAGCTTCCTTTGGCAAACAAGGGTTGTTTAATGTATGCCTCATGTTGTTTATTACATCACATGGTGTCGGGAATCTTACGATATTTTCCTTATTTTCACCCTTCCTTTAATTTTCATTACTTGTGATCCTCCCTGTGATCCTCAAAGAGAACACGAACCTAGACCATTTGGATGATGTTGATTTTTGTAATGGTTCCACATGTCATCATGTCCAGCTGCCTCTTTCTGATGTAATTACATCATTGTTGATTGCATATGTTTCATAATCATGTTTTTAGCCTTCCAGAAAGATCAAAGGGTCTACATTTTTTAATTACTCAAGATTTAAAATTAACATTTCTGTAGAACAAAAAATGTTGTATCATAATTGATCAGTATCTAGAATTCTATGTCGCATATCTATAAATTTTAGACAAATAAATCTTACAAATGCCTCTATAGTGTATTTTATTTATCATTTCATCTTATCGTTTCATTGAATTTGTTGCAACTAGGCCCAGATGCCAAAATTTGGAACATACTTTAACTTAGTATTTTGGATATTTGACATGACTTCGCAACACATGGTAAAAATCATAAGGCAACACTTGTTTGAATATGCACCACAGGCTTTTTGGCAAAAAAATAACAAAATAATCTTTTCATGCATGCAGCACAGAAAACAGAGTACCAAGCCTCGTATTAATAAGCATCAACTTGGTAATCTGTGCTCCTGGATAACAAAACGAATAGTTAACAAAAGAACTTTGCTCTAAGAATTTCTATGCAAGTGTCATTAGGGGCTTGCAAAGCAGTTAAAAAGCTAATATGCGCTTTTACACAGTAATAAATCACAGAACTTTGCATTGTAATTGTCATGACATATTTTAGCTTTAATTTATTGACTTAAGTTAATTTTCAGTCAAAAATGGAATTACAGTTCAGGGTCTTTCCTTTGTGGGAACAATGGGCGCTGAGGTTCCCCAATTTAACAAAAATCCAAAAAAGAAGCCAGTGTCACCACCCCTAAATTAACATAAACAGTGGGTAGGCAAAAGACCATGCTCTATTAAATTTCTGGGTCTCTTGTGTCATTGGTAGCTGGTGTACAATCTCCTTGTTTAATGCGCATTAAGAAAACGTCCCACATCGTATGTGTCCAACTGCCATGTTATCGAGGGTGGGGGCCACATAATCCTTAACTTCCGACTTTACATTTATCTTGTGTCAACGCTATACTCACCATTCTCAGTACTCACCAGTTTCAGCGTATCGTGCCATGCCATCTGTTATGCGAACAAATTTGAATTTCACTTAGACACAACTTGGAGAAAAAAAATACTTGTTACATAAGTTTTTAGGTGAGGAATACATAAACCTCGGCAACAAAAATAAACTCCTTCAGCAACAAACTTACTTTAGAAGCGTCCACTTTGTCAAATAGTTTAACAACCTCTAACGTGCTCTGTTGTATTTGCTCTACCGTAAGTTCCTCGCCACTCGAGCCAAGATTCCTTGTTTGCACGGAGACTAACTGAAGACCTGCTGTCAGACATGGCCGTTGTAGTGGTGCTACAGACGTGCGTACAGTAAAGGCATGATGAAGTCCTCGACACAACTTATTTCTCGAAGCAGGAAGAGAGGTTCTAAATAGTGAAGCAAGACGAGCAGTCCTGCAAATCCTTGCCGCTGAGGCCATGTTGAATTAGATCAAAAGGCGAAAGAGATAACTCGTGTGCTGCTGGAGGCATGACGGGACACCCCTTCTCAGAACGAGGCTAGTAATGAATTTTTTTTATCCATCCAACATTTTTTCTGCTCAGACCATACTTTTTTCACTTTTTATCTGACGTGAGAGTCGCCTAACTTTGGATAATAATAGTCCATGAGATTTGCACTAGAATGCAAAATATATATATATATAGCCGAAGGTCTTGATGACGAATAATTTTTCCCAACCAAAGCCACCGAACCTGCTCCACGCTCTCCATTCACTATTGACAACGCGTTAATACATTTCACAATAATGAAACATTTCACAATAATGAAATTCTCTCTCATATTAAAGTAAGTTGTTTAGCAGGGTCTAAAGAAACTATTCCTCTGACCTCAACACACGGTTTGCCTCTAGTGTCCATGATTTATACGATGCAGAGTTTGAAAGGAAGACTGTTGTTTATGATATCATTTAAGAATTAGGAATTTAATCATTAATTAACCGTCAAATCTACTACACAATATCCATACTAGCAAATACTATTGTCGTATCTACTCTATTGAAATGCATGTGTGTTTTTGACGTCATTTGTTTTGAAACAACTATATGACATTAAAGAGAGGACACAATATCAATTAACGAGAATAATGTAAATTAAAATATTATTATGCAGTTCATGTTCATAGTACAAGCAAGGTCTCCTGTTAGTAGGTATTATGGTTATCAGTATTGGCCAAGCCGTGATCACGTTTACAAATACTAATCAAATGAAATTGACAGATAGTGAAATCCCTTCATACAATATTGACGTAGCTGCAAATGGTTACAGTGACTAGAGAACACGTACTGCTTGAGCGTGACATGCAAGTCGAAGAACTGCCCTCAATTCGCACTTTAATATCACGCATGTCAGTTGAAGCTTTACGAGT
>JANTCA010052849.1:0-39438 GCA_024741275.1 Chironex yamaguchii
ACGAAACATGTAGCAAAACTAGCCAATCCTAGACAAGAAAGGAAACCAAGAAAGAGAAAATGAAGAAACAAAACATTATTGGAAGATTCCAATTGAAAAAACGGACTCTTTCTGTATACAGAGTACTGGTTTTCATGTTTTAATGTAGACAGACTCCAATACACTTAAATGAAAGGACGATCTAGCTGTGCCAATGATCCGAAAATTCTCGTCCTTATACATTTTGGCGCATTCTGAATTTTCTAGTGAATGTCGGCAGAGTCGCATGTTTTGGCAGTCATTTTCTCTTTGCAAGCGCGAGATTGCTGTTCTCTATGAGGAAAGGATGCTTAGCGTACAGTGTCTGGAACATGTTGTTTCATACTCTGAAGAGTGTCAGACGAAAAATGCTTTTAAGTATGTTTTTAGAGCATTGTCGCAAATTTTCGAGGCGACTGTCTTCTTTCTTTATTTCTTTCATAGAACATTCCCCTTCTTATTTTAGAGGATTACAACTGCTTTCATGACCTACCCCTTTTGTTATATTTTTATTGCAGTAAACATTCTTAAAGAATCAAACCTCGCCGTCATATCGTGCGTAGCGCAGTTAGTAATGGGTACAACGCACAGTAATCTTACTGTCGATAACATCAGTTGTTGAAGAAAGTTTAAATGCTCACCTATTGAGCCGTCTGCCGATACACGTGACCATCTTTTAGGGTGCAGACGATTTGTTATTTTATTTTAAAAGTATGTTATCCACAGTGGTTAAGCATCATCGCTTTCTTATGAGCAAAGGGCTAGAACTTGACTGCAAAGTAAGACTCTTTAATTCAAAACATGTGATATAATATTTAGGCCTTTTGTTTGTTTACTAATAGAAGCATATTGTGTGCATAAATGTTTATAGTTCCAGCTGTGGAACAGATTTTATGTTTGTAAGGATTTTAGCTTAGTTAAGATTATTGTCAATCCTGAAACACTAGTAGTAGGACAGCATCGCAAAATAGATTTTTTACGAGCAACAATGCAAATCATAGTTTAAAATACTGAAGAACGATTATCTTCTTATTCATTTGAGATTATGTTAGTTGATTACATGTAAGCTTTCCGGTTTTTTATGGTCAGCTAATTTGGTAAAGGGAACGGCTTCCCTGACGCTGTAGAAGAGTAACAGTATAATTATTGATTCGGACTGCGAGGATACATTTCGATCTTGCCCTAAAATGGATAGCAGTGTTGTGAAACTGAATACAGGACTGTTTTTTCAGGCTTTTTTGTCCGACATAGGGTGAAGATTATGACATCGTTAAATTAATTGTGTTGAGTGACAGTTTGACTAATTGTGTAAGCTTCGTAATAAAGTTTCAGAATTACATGTAACCTTGACCTTAACTTGGGCTTTCGTGGGCATATTTATTTAATAGCCTTTTTTTTCAATAGCCCTAAGTTTTCTCGAATACAACATGGTGTAAAAAGTACCTTCATTCCTGATTATGTGCTTGTGTAGTTATTACTTCATCATCCAGTGTGAATTTAAAAGAAAACAAAGGATTGTTGTAGTCTGCAGCTTAAATAGCCTTAAGAAATTTAATCATATTTTTGACAAATCAAAGTACTCGTCGCTTTCACAAGAAAACGACTGTCACGGTAACTTGGCCTGGGCGTAATTTTAAGAACGGTTTTGCTCACTCCTATATACCTAAAGGGATCAAAATGTATAACGTGTAGTATGACTTCACTTGTGCTAGACTAATGTCTACTACAATTTACATATTTCTCCGTTAAGTAAACTTTCATTAAAATTATTAAGAAAATTGAAGCCGAAACGTTAAACGAAGATGTCACGAGCTATAAGAAATAATTAAATGGAAGATTTTAAAGATGAAGTTTACGTATTTCAAATAAGACACGTATTTTCCGTAGACTGACTGTTTCGTTTTCACTGATGAAAAACTCTTTGAAAAAAAAGCTGTGCTGTGCTGTGCTGTGCTGTGCTGTGCTGTGCAAAAAAACTTTTTAAAGGAACTTTGCGACACAGCGCAGTCTTAAAAACTATGATAACACTATTCGACCTGTTCTCTCGATCCAGCTAGAACCCTTAACTGCTAGTTGTGGCTCGCCCAAGAGTTGTTAATCGGCAAGACGAATGGCCTGTGCAAATTGAAATAATAATAGAAATAATAATAATAATAATATAATAATAATAGGTACGGCTAGAATTCTAAGAAGAGTCTTAGACATGTAAATAAGGATGAAATCCTCCTGTTAGACCTTGGTTGTTAGTTATGACTCGTCTAGCAAGAGTAAAACGGCAATTCGATCAGCCAGACCACAAAGGGAAAAGAAAATAATAATAATAGTAATAATTATTATTATTATAATTATGATACTAATAATAGTAATAATAATGATGATGGTGATGATGATAACTGCAGAGCCCATCATCTCATCAACACAAAACATCACAGCCAATGTAGTTCCCGTCAGTACCAAGCAGGCATTGTCTCATATGCCCGCAGATGCAAGGGTAATATTAATCGCGAAGTCTATTTGTAGTAGGAGGCAGGCATTGTGCCATCAGTGATAATTTTTAAGTTGGAATGGGAACTGGTCTCAGTAAAACGTCTCATTAAAATCTGAAACTTATTATGCTTACTTTGTGAGCCACTCAGCACGTCTTTTGTTTAGACTAGCTCAACTTAAATTATGTAGAGCTATCTATTTATTTAATCTGCTTTCTTGGCGTGCATCTTTCACTGCTTGGCTGTAAGTGTTCTTCAAATTTACAACTACAAGATTTTAGCAGTTATTTGTGAAACACTGATATAAGACAGAGAGATAAAATTCTTTTCAATTTTGTTAGAATACATCTTTATATTGTGTAATATCAACTCTTATTCTCAGAAACAGGCAAAGATGACGCAAAAAAGGGTGAAAACATGCAGAAGCTGGAGAAAGGGGAAGCAGCAGAAGTTGATATCACCGACCCTGCTACAGAGGATGCAGCAGTCAAAATTCAGGCTGCGTTCAGGGGCCACCAAACAAGGCGTAGTTTAAAGGAGCAAAAATCTCAAATGACAAGGGCAGAGGAAGCTTCCGCCGATGACAATAATGCATCGAAAGAACCACCCCCGGATGACTCCCAAGCTAAGGAATCACCTCCAGATAGTTCTACGATAAAAGATCCATCAGACGACACCACTCCGCCAGATACAACTAAGGAATCTGCCGAGGAGGAAATCGATTTGTCAGATCCAGCATATGAAGCTGCCGCAATTAAAATTCAAACCAGTTTCCGAAGTCATAAAAGTAAACAACAGGAGAAGGCGGCGCCAGAGTCCGCACAATCCATAGTGGCTAACGACGACGACGTAGTCACTCCTGAGAGAGAAAAAGAACCTGCGGCAGCGGCAGATGATCTTGAAGTAGCTGGTACCGAAAATACAAGTGAAAACGCTGGTGACGACACTGTAGCACAAGAGGCAGCTGCAATTAGAATTCAATCTAGCTTTAGAGGGCATAAAGTTAGAAAAGAATTAAAAGCATCCAAAAATAATGTGGACGTTACCGAATCAACTACAACCATGACTGAGACCGTTGCTCAACAAGATACCGAAATTGAAGAAGTTGTTAACGTAACGACAGAAGACGAAATCGAGGTTGCGAAAGATGGCGGTGGAGGACAGGAAACGGTGGTTGCGAGTGAGGTGCAGGACGGACAAACTGAACAATTATCTGCTGAAGCTGATCCTGCTGCAGGAACAGATGACATTGATTTAAATGATCCGGAAGTAAACAAAGCAGCTACTAAAATCCAAGCTGGGTTTCGAGGACACAAGGTACGTAAATCAATGAAAGCTAAACAGGAGGAAGACTCTTCAAACACAGCCCTAGTCGATGGTGTGGACGAAGAGCAAAAAGAAGACGAAGGAAATTAGCAAAGTCGTATAATTAAACATTTGGGATTCTAAATATTTCATTTTCGTCATGTCGTAAATTGCTGCCACTTTTATTTTGCAGATTGTGTTTGTATCATTAATTTGATGTCTTACGTTTATTTGTTGCACCGACGTACTTGTGCCTTCCCTTAAAAGTCACTTTATTTGACGGTAGAAATATGTTGGTATATAATGCAAGTTTGTGTTTTATTGAAGACAGAGTAAATGACTTCATACTGTCAACAGGCTCTGCTTGAAAATATTATACCTGCGGCCGAATACTTTGTTTTGGTGAAAACTTTGAGTATTTCTAAGTATTTACATTAATGCCTCATCTTTTCTTGAAAAATGATGAAACTTTTTAAATGTTTGGTCACAACTGATTCCTCTCCATTCCAATTTTACCATAATTATTCGGTACACAATAAGCCTAGAGCTCTGTGTTGATGTCTCCAATGACCTCCGTCTAACACCTTGTATTTTCAAACTTCAAGCATAACTATGTAAACAACTCAAGTTGTTTATTTGTATTGTTGTTTAGTATTTAGTTTTCCTGAAAGGATTGTTAAGCTTTTTTTATTGGTGTCAACATCTTAGCTCTTAATATCCTCCATCGCTTTTCAAGCAAAAGTATTATCCTTGGAATGAATGAACGAACGAATACCTGAATGAGTTATAAATTACTTTGTTTCATATAGACAGAAGCTTTATCATGACACGAGTCGTATGTTTTTTATGAGCTACGTTTCGAGAGACACTTCTCCCATCATCAGGCTACTAGAACTGATCTGGTACAGCTATTTTATTCTTCGTCACTGCGGACGTCCGTGGTGACAGGGATCGATTTCGCGTGATACTTTGTTTCACGCGAAAAAACGAATACGTAAATGATTGAAGAAATAAATATCCATACTAACGGAATTAGCAAAGAAAGGAATTATTCCGGTATTCTTCCTAAAAGTTCTACAATATTATAGGAGAATCCATCCGCCAATTTTGGACCTACTAGGTCACATTCATGCGAAGTTATTTTTTTAGTAGAGTCAGGTAATATGCCCATAAATAGTTATATAGAATGGGCACATGTACTGAGTAACAAGTAGAAGTAAGGATAGACAGGAGAGAGAGATGAATGTGTAAACATACAAAAGGAAAGAAATATGAAGTTATAAAACATACACTAACTTTGTGGTACGTTGGTAGTTGTGGGGAATGTATATCGTACCTGTGATCGATGGTGGTGTGTATTAAAATGAGCAAGTTTTGCTTCTTTAATTGTAGCATGGTTGTGTGTCAGTTGCCAAGGCTTCTGATGTGGAGGTTGCTTTGTCTAGGTTTTCTTGTCGACGGCATGTTCCCTCACGTCTGTGAGATGGTATTGTAATTTCTGGAAAGTAGATACTTTTTGGAAGTGAAAATGGAGTATAAATGGATTTTTAACTAGGATGTCTTTGACTGGATAGGCGCACGGGGTATTGCATCTGTGCATGAAAAGGTGGTAGTCGGGGATGTCGCATGGGTGAGTATGTCTTGAGGAAACTCACTTATCTGGAAGAAGTGGAAAATGTGCAGTCCAGATTAAAGTAGAGAATGGCTTTTTGGTGCATGGTTCATAAGTAGAATTAACCATTATCAGACAAACCAACGTATTTGTTGAATAGCTTACGACTATGTTTGGGAGTTGATCAGCATTTAATTGTACCTGCTAGGATAAGTATCAGTGTTTGAGAGGAATCGATAATTAGATTTAATTATAATTGTGTGAAGTCAGTTCAAAGAAGGCGGATGCAAACGTTTTATGCTCCGATTATGATTGCGTGTGTTGCAATCTTACTCGATCGACTTGAATGTGAAGTTGTGCCAAACAACCTTCTCAGGTATGGTGAAAATACACACAACTTCTTTGCTACTCCGAACCCAGTCAAAGTAGGAACGAAATCTCCACGTATGCATTAGTCAAGAATCAAACATCCGCCTAACTGGAAAACATCGAAGAATCGACAAAGATATTTCTTGATGTTAATACTTTTACGATGTGGCGATCTAAATTTAAATCCAGTTCTACCTAAGTATGCACACGGAGTTCGTGAAAAATCAGTGGTATCTAATCACAGAGCAATCAGCTGTGATCAATGTGAATCGTAGCTACATATTAAGTGTACAGGCCTGTCTGGTAAAGATTACCAAAATTAATATAGTTAAGAGTTCACATAGATTTGGTACAAGTGCAATCGTCCACAGCAGGAAAGTAGCTGGCAGAGTGCCTGGGGGTACGTGTTTTGGAGGGTACCCACCCACATGGGACACAAAAGTCCTGAAAAATTTACAGTGCGTATTGAAAAATTAAGAGAGTATGATTTTCGCCAGCACAAAAGGCGGGATTTTTTGATTCCATGACATTTCCTCTCTCTATCTTTGTGTATAAATGCACAGACAGACGATATATTTTATGTTTTTCGGAAGCAAGAAAAGAACTGGTTTTGAACTGATTAATCGGTGATTTTCATCACTTGCTATCATTCTAATTGCAAAGACATTCTAATTGAGCACATTCGAGTGTTTGTTTGAAGAAAGTAGTAACATTACTTTTATGGATATTGTGACAAAGATAAACTCAAGCAGCTGAAAAGTTGGCACTGTATAGCCAAGTGACTACCCTAATCAGACTTACTCTTGTCATGCCAGCCACAAATGCAGCCTGCGAGCGTTCTTTTAGTGCTTTGACAAGGATCAAAACGTTCCTCAGATCAACCATGGAACAGAATCGGTTGAATCACCTGACGACTTTACATGTACACCTGGAGAAAACTGACGCACGTCCAAAATCGAGCAAGGTCTGTCACTATTCAGAAGTTTCAAAGCTTTGTAACGTGTTTGTGTTTTAGTAATATGAATATTTGAACAATCTTTTGTGGTACAAAACTTGAAAATCACCTTGAAAATTTGCGACATTTTGCTAAAATATTTTATATGGTTAGCAGTAAGTATAAGAGAGTTGAGGCAGTTGAGTTTATAACTTTGCACGAGTTTCGTTGAAACCATCCCCAGTCACTGGAGTTTCAGTACCCCTCGGTCGCTGGGCTGTGCCCCCCAATAATTATCTGCGGTTATCTCCCTGGTCCAAATTGCTCAGATAGCTTCTTCGATGGTCTTCTTCTACCAGAAAATTCCCTCAGTGCACTGACTGCAGCAGATTATGACGAATACACAAGGCAAAGTACTAAGTCAAGTCAAAATCGACAAAACTGGTATGAAAAAAGTAAATCTTTCAAAACTTAAGTTGATAAAACAAGGTATATTAGTTCCTAACTGAACTAGACAGATCAATGACCATTTTGCAACAAACAGATCAAGTCCTCCAAATTTAGTTCTCCAACTCGTGATTTTAATGCTCCTGGTATCGACTGGGGCTATGTTTTATAAGAAAAAATCCTGAATATGGCAGTGAACTAAATTAAGCTTTTATTGATGAAACTAATAACTATGACCTAGTCCAGAAAAGCACCAAAACAGCAAGCGGTCATGGACTTACTCCTTACAAAAAGACCAGATCTTGTAAAAACTTTAGAAGTTTGTCAGGGCATGAGCAAACACAGGGTACTGTGGATAAATATTCGAGTAAATCTGAAATTAGATTGGAGTAAAGGCAAAGAAGACATGGAAAATGTGAAGGATGGTATGAGGAAACTGGTAAATGACTTTCATGGAGATAAGTTTTTACATTTTTACATTCAAACTCTTGAGTTTAATTAAGAAAAACATTCCATCCAAAATGACGTCAGAAAGGTAAAACGTACTATGGATAACAAATATAATCAGAAGCAGAATAAAAATAGTAGAGAGTGTACAATGAGGCAATAAAAATCAGCAGAGAAGATGATTGGAAGGCATTTGAGTCTCTGAGAAAAGTAATAAAGACAGAACTGACAAAGGTATATAATCACTATGTAAATAATGAATATATACAAACCACTCAGTGTCAAAGACGTTCTGGTCATTCATCCATCCATCTATCTATCCACCCATCCATCCATCCATCCATCCAAAGAGAAGACATGGGAGGAGAAGGAGTGCCACTGAAAGAAGCAAGTGACATTACGAAAGCTGACGACAAAACACAAATACTAAATCAGTAACATACTCTGTCTTCGCAAAAAATGGCGATAATACACCTAACGTAGGTAGCTATTAATTTGCAATGATAAGCAACCTTGAGGTTGAAAGCCAAGGTTATTATTTAACTTACTAATGAATTTGGCTACAAAGGAAAGCAATGGTCCAGATCAGATACCAACAAGAGTTTTCAAGGAGGCGGTCACAGAACTAGCCCCCATTTCAAAGCACAAATTTGTTCAGTCATTAGAAACAGAACGTGTAACAAGAGCCTGCAGGAATGAAAACAATGTATCGATTTACAAGGGAAAAAGTAAATGAGAGGAAGATAAATGTAGACCAGTCTCTCTAACTTCTGTCTCCTAAATTCTACAGCACATAATATTTATGCACATCATGACCCATTGTGAAAGTCAAGGAATTATTGCAGATGAGCAGTATGAATTTTGCTATTGGAGGACCTGTAAAATGCAGTTAACAAGACTAGAGGACTTGTCAAAGTTAGACTATTCTGGAATCCAGTACAAATGCTGAAACTATAGAAAAGGGTTGATTTGCTAAAAATAATAACTGAAGAGAAAGAGACACAAAAAAAGGTGCTAGGCTAGAGGACGAAGGCTGGAGACACGTAGAAAGTATGTCTCGTTATGTTCTGTAAAAGTACCAGCATATGTATGAAACTTTCATCATACACCGTGAAGTAGAAGAGGACTACAAGAAGCAGCAGAGTAATTTCAATGAACTTTATTCCTCTACAAACACGTTTAGATGGTTAAAAATTTATTCTATGCAAGAACAACGGTTGAGTGGAACACGCGTCCATCAGAGCTAAAAAGTCAAAGTACTGTTAATCCTTTTAAACTAGCATTGCGACTATATCGAGGATAAGATTGCTTTTCTTGTCACGGGTACGTATTAGGACGGTTGGTAAGGGCATGTGACAACTTGTTAAGTTAAAAAAAAATCCACTTTCTGTTTTCATTTTTTTGCAATGTAAATGTTCAGCCGCATAGGGACTGATCACTCAACTTCGAAACAGTATTTGGATACCCACTTAATTTAACAGCTCATGCCTCATCTTTCATTTTCCTGCATTAATTTGTTTGCAAATTGAGTGGTCCGAGCCCTATCAATGTAATGTCTATTATGACTTTTAATATGAAAGATGTTGATGTGGAGGGATAGGAAGTATCGTAGGGTAGTTATGTGAGTCGGTTGGTTGGTAGATTTTTGACTCAATTCTTCCACGGTATTTTGTTTATATAAAAACAACTAACTACAACTTCTGCAAGTTTGACTGACTCCATTACACCCAAAATGTTAATTGACCTATGACAACTAATATTCTTTTGTTGGCTTCACTGACTGTAGTCTTGACAACCGTTCTAAATAATAAAATATTATACTTCCGTTCTCAATCTCTATTCCGTCTTGAAACAAGCAGTTTAGAGACATTGATAGCCACATTCTTAGACGGAGGTTTACTACTACAGGATACTATCTACTAAGCCTGAATTTTTCAAATGTGACATCAAAGTGAAATTTTTCAATAACAGCTTCATCATCAAAGTTCTCTCTCTTGTATTCATTAAAATTATCTTTTAAGAGATACTGAAAGCAGTTACAAAAAACTATCGAATGTGACAAGTTTTAACAAAAATACTATAAAAAGGCCTTTGAACGTTCATTGGAGGAAGCGTTGGGTAAGCGCCTATCAATTTGTAATCTGGGTGACAGATGATGGCAAGTGCATCAGTGAAGGAAGGTGGCTTTACCCTTCTCTGTTTTTTATTTACTCTTTCAACAGCAACTCTACCTGTCACTTTTTTATCAGAATCTACGACCCTCGCCGCTTTCATTTGTGCACAATCCTCATCCGTGAAATTTTCCTCAGTTTGGACATAGGCATCACCACTAGCATCATCATTATCATCATCGTTGTCATCATCAATATCTGTGTCATCTTTATCCTGGAAGACCAGACAAAACGTATTGAATGTCAGAAAAGGTAAATGGCTTGTCAATGCATCTGTAACAGCTAACAGGGCTGAGCACAACAAGGGAATGCGCCTGACACAGCGTTGGGTATGCGTCTATCAACTTAAAGTTTAGGTGACAGATGAAGGAATATGGTATTGCTCTCTGTTTTTCACCCAATGCTTCAATTGCAGCTCTACCTGTCACCTTTTTATGAGCACCTATGACCCTCGCAACTCTGATTTGTGCTCAATCCTCATCAACGAAATTTTCAGTTTGGGCATAGGCATCACTACCATCATCATCATCGTCGTGATCACCACCACTACCACCATTATCATCATCTTCATCGTAGGAGACCAGACTAGACTTCTTTAATATCCTGGAAAAGCTAAATAGCCCCTCAGGGCATCTGTAACAGTCCAGCTTGTATATCTCGCAAAAACATTCAAGGGCCCTCTGAAAATCATGAGCTGTCTTGCATTGTTGGAGGAGGTGAGGAAAGCGACTTAAGGCAAAGAACGAAAAAGCTTCTAGCAAAGGTTGGCTCTTCTAAAGTGGTCCCTGATTCCACTGGACACTCGATTCATTGTAACATAGAATGTCTCTCACTTCCAATGATGTGAGGCTGTCAAAGCTGGGTCACCCCTGGCCTGCTAGCCTTCCATCATCTTTCGACTTCTTATTCCTGCAAACTTCCACTATACTTCTGCTAGATCTCTTTCTCGACTTTCTTAACGATATTCTTCAGCTCAGTTTTTGATACCCCCTTCTAAACTTTGGCGCCCCTTTAAAAATCTGCTGAGAGGGGCATCGCCACTGACACGGACTTACCTGAGCTGCCTTGGCGGAGAATTCCACTCTCTGAATACTTTCTGTTTAATCTAGAGAAGGAGTTAAAATTAGAAAGCATTTAGTTTAATCGAGATGAGTACAGAAACCAGCTATGCTAAAACTAATGGGCATCGTCATAGAGGTTGACCACTTTTGATCTCTGTCCACATCCGCACGTGTTTGGCTCACCAGTTCAACACAACCTATAGGATTATGTACTGTTCAGGAGGAGAATTATCTTAACGCCAATTGATGTTACTTCCACATAGCCATGATTTTCTTGAGGATCTTCATTGCATATTAGGGCAAATTGAAGATAGTGTCAACCATTCTGGCACTACGATTCAGTATAGTTGTAAATCATTTGTTTTTGCTGTAGACGCACTAAAGGGTTTGCGTACTAAGATGTGATATATTTAATATCCTCAGACATTGCTAGACCGCAAATGAACAGAGACCGTTTTTAAGAGAGAAGAGAACAATTAATATTTATTTGTGTGGCGTTAAGGGATTCACGTAACAATCTTTTAAAACGTTCACGTGAACCGAAACATAACTGTCAACGGTCTATTCAACACGATGTCCTTCGTTTCCTATGCAAAGTCACTTTAGGAAAATTGATGTCTAACCTTACAAATAGTCGCTATTGACTTTGCAAACAATTTGTACATCATTTTTATGAAATTATAATCATATTTATTGGTCTTCAACTCTTTCTTTCTCTTCCTTTCCTTTATAATGTAACTTTGAGGACCACGGAACCCCACTTCTCGTTCTTTGTCAATTTTGTATAAGGTGTAGCCATGTTGTTTCCAGTCTCCTTCGTGTTTCTCTATTTATGTTTTGTTCCAAAAACGACTAGTCAGATCTTCCTCTTTCAAGCGATGAGGTTTTTAAAAACGCTGTCTATGAGACAGAAAGTGGCATATTTGAAAACTCTTCGCGTTCTTCTGCCAAGTTAATAAAGTCTGAAAAACAATCACCTAGCAATGTGTATTTTCGTATATTTACAAACAGAAAGTTTCCTATGAAGCAATAATAGGATCTTGCATAAGCCTGTAGTTCAAGTTAAAAACAGCTAAAAACAGTGTAAAAAATTAACATTCTCGTTATGCTATAAGAAAGAAGACAAAAGAGTTGTCTAAGTCCAAGGGCCAATATTGGCGTATGTAATAACAGGTTGGCAGATTAAGCATGGTTCACAATACTGTACTGTCTTGGGGCTAGTGCATAACAAATATAAGTTGAAAGGTACTATTTCAGTTGGTAAAGAAAACGGTCCATTGGCTATTATTTTAGCTACATGATCTTTAGTTATAGACTAGACATTGATACGGATAGGCTACTGCAATCACTTCATAAAATCCCATAGCGGTTATATTGTCAAGATTCTCTCTCACACAAAACGTGGAGATTTTGGAACTATCCTGAATGGGAAAGGATAGATGACAAATCAGGGAGTTTAGTGCAACGTGGGAGTTGTCGTAAAAGCATTTTTAAACTTTAAGATACTCTTTGGAGGCTTATTAAACACAATATCAATTTAGAGCCTTTGATAAAGATCAGTCAGTTTCCTCTGACAAAAGACGAAACTCAGTTTCCTCTGACAAACGACGAAACTCAGTTTCCACTGCAAGAACATTTTCTTGCTGCTCCTAAACGTAATAATCTAGCCCAAATTGAAAATTACATGTCTGTTTCTTTTACCAAATCTAAGATTTAGGGGCACGGAAGCAATAACGAGTGGCTTTTTGAAACAAATTTCCTGAACGTCTTGTATTGTGATGCATCATCAATTAGGCCGTAGTCGAATGACTTGGTCAAGTATTACATCTTGGTCAATAACGTACTGTTTTCTATGTTAGAACGTCATAAATCGACCTAGAAAAGACGTACTCTCCCACAGACTTAAACGAAGTAGTCCTTCCTCTTGCTATCGATCACTTTCACTTCTGGCGTTTGGCTAGGTGGGTTATCAACCTTTATTTTGTGCTGCCACTACAACAGAGCTTAGATAAGATGAACGCACAGATATTTTTTATTTGAAGTTTTCATTTTAAATACTCACTTTATAAGCCTGTTACTTCAATAACCTACTTCCTTTACAAATGACCCATTTTATAGTATCGTTACTGTTGCTCAGTAATCACACCTGATTTGCATTTGGATGTCATTAACAGTGGCGTAGCGTCCGAGTATGCAAGGTATTCAGTGAATACCCTGGGATTTTAGTGAAATCATATTTTTCAATATATATTATTTGTCTCGAATAAACTTTTAATTCTAATGTTGAAATTCAAACAAACCCGCTGCAATTGATTTTGAATTTATTGCAATATTTTGCATTAACTTCTTTTATAGGTCGCCAATTAAGATTACAAAGAAATTCCTGATCATTCTTTTATTGAAACATCAAAGAAATTCTGTTAAGCGAAGGCCATTGTTGTTTTCTTTTGGTATGCATCATCAAGGTCTCGAAATAGAAGGCGAATCTCTTCCGGCTATATTTAACCAATCAGAGTGCACAATTTACTGAGTAGCTAGACATGCGAGCTAAACAATGGGAAAATAAGCTGGAAAGTTTCAGCTTCCAGTCTCATTGTAGGCTACTGAGCCACAGGCGAAGAATAAGCAGAAGGGACACTCTTGCATACATACTAAAGCGAGGAATGATCCACAACGACCCACATCAATCCGCCATTGTTAAATTTTGTCTACACTGTAACAATGTTTTTGATGGTAGCTGCTCAATAAAGCAAGAAAATGCAGTTTTATGGTGATCGCATAATTAGCAGAATTGAATGCATCTCCCAATGTTAATTTTTGAAGGCTCTGAATGACCCGGTAAAATATTGGTATCAGATCTTATTTCTTCACTAGATCTTCATACAAAAGACGATAACTTGGCCATTTTCATGTTCCATATTGATTCAATGATTAAATTATAACACCTTAAATTCACCCAATGAAAATCAGAGTCCTTATAGCATACTTGCCAAAGCAAATCACTTGTATACAAATGGTCGTGGTTCGGTTCTTACCCTTAGCAGGATTTTTTTCTCCCTGTCTTTCGACAAAGTATGCACGCTACGCCACTGCTCATTAACCAAGTAATATATCCAAGGTACAAGGCAATTATACCCAAAATTAATCAGCATGACCCAAATTAACCAATACGGAAAAGAGACTGGAGATAGAAATCTTTAAAATGAGCAGTTTTCGACAAATAACTGTTAAGAATTATTGCGCTAATGATAGCAAGTGTAAAAAGTCACATGTCCAGTCACATGGCTGAACACACCATATTTTCATATTCCGGCTTGGGTACCCTGTGGTGAAATTTCAAACAAGCGAATGCTCACAATTTCTTTTTGTTTTTATTCATAACTACTTGTACGACTTTGAAAATCGATGTAGCTTTACACAGTTCAGATTAATTGACATATTCTATGCAGGCATACATAGTTGCTATCCGAAGCAATTTCCACCGCACTTACACAAGCAAGTATAAACTAAGGCCTGTGCTTTATTAGAGCGCAATATACCTACAAAGGAAACAGAGTTTTAGTGACCTTTGACATTGGTGAGGTGAGCCGCAGTTAGTAAATTGTCTATAACGAAAGAACTATTCAGTAACAGTGGTTCGCTCTCTGGTTATTTACTTGCAATGCTTGCAAGCGGAAGCTTTTACATTACAATTCCTTTATCTCCGTCTAAATAAGAATCTAAAGAAACCTTAAAATGCTTTTACAACATCAGCATAAAACATGACAACACAGGCCGCATTACAATCTATTTCAGCGTAATGTGCCATTCGCATTTTGCTCATCACACTTCCACGCGCTCTTTCTCACAAATCACGTAGTATAAAGAATCTATAATTAATATGCGTAATCTTAAATTATATGTTAAGTAATAGGTCACTTTACTAATCTTGTGTATTTAACGTCGGAGACTATAACCCTTCACCATATGTGAATGCCTTGATCAACAAGGTTTTAAGTTAGTTCTGACTTTCAATAATATCTAATCATATCAGAGCAGGAACATTGGGACCAATTTTATCCAATAGCTATGTAGAAAAGTAGACATTCACAGGTTTCGCATAACTACCTATTATCACTTTTGTGATGTAATGATTGAGCCTCAAAATTAAATTATACGGACCATTCTTCTTCGTTTCATTTTCTTCCTGTTCAGCATTAATCAAAGATGTCTGTTGAAAACGCACTCAATCAGCGTACATAATAACTGCTTCAAGTAGCAGAGGAGATTCCACTGAAGAACATTCATGCCAGCAAAGAAGTAAAGTAAGAAATTTCATTCTTTGAATTCAGGAAGCTGGAACTCCTCTCACTCTCGTCTATATGGCTAAAGCTTAGTGTTTACAACATTGCAGTTGTCTGTAGTCTGTACCTTTCCATGCATCGGGGGCGTTGATTAACATGCAAGGTGACCTTTCCATGATTAAGGTATCCCTGTTGTCTACGTTTTGCTCTTTTCTGGAAATAACCTTATGCCAGAGCTATGACAATTACGATATTTACAGGAAATATAGCAATCAAAACCCTGATCGCTCAGCTCGTCCATCTTTATCGTCGTTTTGGTTCTTTGTAACTTAGACCATGAGAGATAATGTAAATGATGCCACTTCAGATGGCGTCCCTTCTCACTCGGTCATCATTTTCTCGCAAGGCCCATCAAATTGCTGTTTCGTGAGCAGGAGGCAGCTAGAGGGTGCCTTCAAAAAATTGCCTTCATCAAGGTGGCCATGATGTAGGATGCCCAACTATGGCTATCAAAATAGCAACAAAGTTCTTTCACACGGTAAACTTGAAAAACCGGTTTTTTAATTGAACTCATGCTACAAAACTGCTTGAAATATTATGCACTGCATCAACACAATAACAAATGCAAAACGTGTTATCGTGTAAAAACAAGTTACAATTATAATTGATCTCTTGAACTAGTACTTTTTAATTATGTAACATGTGTAAAATTATAAAATATTTCTTTTAGTACGTTCTATAAATACGAAATGAAATATTTAACGGGGCCGTATTTTTCCTGCAAGTTTTTCTTTCACTCATAATCTTGAATTGCAGTTCTTCCAGGAATACAGTGTTTGTTATCTTGAAATTGTATACGAAAACGAAAAATCATGGAAAACTAACATCGCTAACCTTTCCTACGAGCATTTTACGTGGAAATTGCCTTCGTCCCTAGAGAAAATTTACTTAACTGCCCTTTGCCTAAAGTTGTAAAATGTGCTAATGTTATTGGACACTAATCCGTTATATAAAATGTTAACTACTGGTTCTGTTGCACCCTTAAGAAAATTCCTACACTGAGGGAATTCTGAAGTCTGTGAGATATCCTAAATACTAACGTTCAGGTGAGCAGTAAATCAACTTCATTTCACTGGTATGACTTCCACCTGTTCTATATTGAATGTTAGAACACTGTCCTTGACATTGTAACTTGTCATCTCGTTGCAACATGCTGTTGGCATATCAAGGTTAATGCTTCCTACCAAAATTTAGAATCCGATTTCATAAATGTTTGTCCATATTATCTACGGACCCAGGTTTTTCCAGAAAATGACGAGACAAGGTCTCAAAAATTCTGTTTCCTATTCTATTGACCAGTTGTCATTTGCAGTCCTATGTCAGATTACGAGCAGTGTACTCATACTGTGTAACTTTCCAGGAACCCGGGAATTATAGGTTCTGATAGTCCTTGATTCACAACTCTCATAATATATTCTGATTCTGTTATTCTTTTCTCTAATTCACAATACAGTTTTCCTGTTGGCTGGGTTACTGCTGATCTTCTCACTATCACTTCTGTGCATTTAGCTTACCTTGAATGCATCCATTTAAGTTAGAGCAGTTGCTCCCTAATGTATTTTACAACAGTTAGCATTCAGGATGTCTGAAGAAGCTTCTATTTTAAGTTTGACTCTTCAAACCCTCGACACCATGTCCACTTTGCTGTGTGATTGTAAGATAAACCTTGTTCTAGAACACCTCTAGTGGCATATTCCATTAACGTAACAAAGATCTCTTCTGGGACGGAGGGCTGTTCAACCTTTCCCCTGTACAAAGCATGGGCACCTATTTTGATAGTCTCATCAAGGGGGACGTTAGTGAAAAGGCTGGTTATGTCAAAAGAACATCAAGAATCACAAGAATCAATTTTGAGATTTTGAACAAATTTTGCAAAGGTGAAGGAATCTTTGATACAGGTTTTGCTGTAGATTTTAAACACTGGTTCTAAAAGGTTAAAAAGCCATTTAGCCAATTTGTGATGAGCAGAACCAATCATGGATAAAATAGGCCTAAGTGGAGCATTGTTCTTATGTGTTTTAGGTAAACCATACATACGTGGACGTTGAGAACCTGTAGGACAAATCTGATCGTAAATTCCGCAAGTTAACCCATTTTTGCTAAATATTTCTAATAACCTACCCTGTAATTTGGCTTCAATTTTTACTTTCCTTTCTGAGGTTTCATACTATGAAGAGTGTCAGACGAAAAAAGCTTTTAAGTATGATTTTAGCGCTATGTCGCAAATATTCAAGGCGATACTCTGTAAATGCTGGAGTCCTATTTTTTTATCCAATCATGTAATTTATCAGCTAGCAATTTTAGTTTAGTATTATTTTTATGCTGAATTCAAGTTGAATTAAAGCAAAAACATTAAGGTAATGTACTTGGTCATTTCATTGTCAACACCGGCAATTGACATTAATTTTCCATCGGTAATGTTTATCAACATTAGATACTAGTTAACAGTAAAAGGAACAAACTCACAGAAAGCAGGTAGGTGACAAAGATGACATGAAACGAGACAAGAACACTTAGCTAAACCGTTATCATCTTTACCAGGATTCATAAGCAACGTAAGACATGATCACGACTGTCCATTACACAGATATTCCAAAGACTGACTAAGTTTAAATGTTAACAAACACACAACTAAGTTTGTCTGGAAATCACACGTTCTACTATTATTCGTAAGTGTCAGGTACGTGATCAAACTCAGTTAGGAGGCTGACATCATGACTGAGGCAACACTCCTTTACTGTACTTGGTAATTCGGGTAAAAAAAGGAAACCTTTGTAAATCTTGGTAGTCATTTGAGTTTTCTGTTCCTTGTGAGTTCGGGATATCAAGTGTTGTCTGTATTAACTACAGAATCACCCATCTACAGTCTTTGAAAAAGGAACCAACATCATTATTCAATCCAGGTATCCTGTCTAATACACGAGGCAACCTGATAAGGATATTTGAAAAATCAGAGCGAGCAACAACAGTGATTTTGCCATCTAATTTCGTTACCTGTACATCCAAGCCTGGTATAATTACCTCCGCTATGAAGGTTCAGTGATTATCAGGGTTTGCTTGTATGCTGGTTAGTTTGGTTGGTCTGATTGGCTCCAGTTAATTCTTGTTTTGGGATGATGAAGATCAAACCCTGGATTCTGGGTCACTTTTACAACAATGATACCTTCATAAAACTATGGCCAGTGAGGAGGTCTTCCTGAGGGCGACCCAATGATAATGGGGCTCATTAACCCATATTTTGTAATGATATCTTCAATAAAAAATAATCATCATAATCATTGAAATCATCATGGGGAAAACCCCTGTTAACATGATGCCTTTTACTCCATGTCATTGGAATATTCGTGGTGGCTTGGTGGCGGTTTATGCCCTTCAAGTGCATTGCACCATGCAAGACGTTCGTAAAAATGCATTACATCAAGCCGTCTGTTCTATCAAGTGCAAAATTATCAGCTACATGTTGATAAACAACAATAAAGTGATCCTGTGTGATTCAAGTACAATTCAAGAATAAATAAAACTAAGCACAAGAAGAAAAGGTTACCATTTTTCTTCTAACTTCCATAAAGAAAAAGTAAGAAAAATCGCAGTGATGGCTACTTACAATTGAAATGATTAACTAATTATTAAAAACAGCTTATTTACTAGGTGGACCGGCCAGCGTAAATGTGATTACTAAGGCTATATCCTCATGGCTACAAACATTGCACATATACAGATACTATATTTAGCTACCCCAATATTTAGTGATACAGTAGAACTGCTAGGAAGTACATGCCATTTGCACTTTATAAACATGCATACATTATAGAACCGTACGCTTTAAAGAGTTTCACTCAACTAGAATCCAGGTTGATTAAACAATGGCATTAACCTTATTCACACTACCGATACAGATCTATCTACGACAGGCCAAAATTAAGGACACCAATTGCAACTGATGTAAACCTTCTGTTTGATATCTTCAAAACATCTTTAATGTTTTAAAAACGTCAATCCAGTTCCTGCTTCCTCTCGGTCAGCACATTTCTATCCTTCAAATGATGTAACTGAAAGCAAAAAGGCAGTCTTTGTCCAACAGATCTTGCAAAGCATTGCAAAGGGTATAACTGTCCCAGAAATATTCTAATTTTTCTTTTCCAGCATATGATGAGTATCATTAAAGGAAAAATTGCATTTTCTGCATGGGAATAACATCTGTTATATGGAGCATGTGCTTGATAATTTAAGGCACGATTGGCAAAATTGATGACTTATTGATAACAGTCTCGTTTATCAGAACTTTCTATTTAAAGTCCACCTGCAACTGAAATTTCCTCTATATGCCCTTGGAGGTACAGCTGCCTGGTCATTCTTTTATAAAGTGGCACTGACCATGTTTCGGCTCAGACAAAGGGTTAATAACACCAATAAGCAGGAAGTAGCTTGGCATCATGAAAACAGTATCAGCATACCCGCAAATAAATCAAATGAAAATTGTCTACTGTGAAGATACTGCAGTATGACACTGTGCACCTGTACTGATAACCATTCTATGCACAAAATTATTGTCTGTATGACAGAGATTTCAACTTTAAAGAGATTCAACTGTAATTACAGAGATTCAAGATTTTTTTTATCTTATACTGTGAACAGTAGCCCTAAAATACAACAGAATCATCCAGATCAATCAGATTATCAGACAGCAATACACAAGTATAGGACCACGTTAACAGCAATCAACGTCCTTAAAAACTGTTTTGAAAATGCTGTCAACCAACATTAATACTACTATGTGATGAGAAAATGACATTTTCATCTCGATGTAAAACAATACTAACAAACCTAAAAGACACTAAATGTATACAACATTTATTGTAAATTTTACCACCATGCTAGATAATATTACCCCATGTTAGGTATCTTCTACTTCTATGCTTCAAATTTGATGCCATTTTAGCTATATTCTTTCAATACCTTGCAATAATTATGCAGTATGAATATACTAGCATTATATTATTTACTTTTTGCAAATCTTAAAAGTTCATGATATGAGTTACCAAATACTGATTAAGTAATATATATCAGTTCCAGTCTTCTGGCATGTTGAAGGCTACATGACCTCAGACAAGAGGCTACAAGCACACTGCTTAACAAAATACATGAACAAGTTCTAGACTTATCAGTGGGTTCAAACGGACAAGAGTAAACTTAACAATTTTAACCATCAAATGATTTTGTTACATTTATTACTTTATCAAGAGTAATTTATGAACCACAAGCGGCAAAGAATATTTCAAGGGCAACTTGATTGTTATATATAGATTTCAGTCAATTTTAGTCGCAAAACGTTTAATTGCAAAAAACTGCATCAAGTACTCATTGTCTTTAGAATCAAAGGATGTTTGTAAATGAAGGTAGTGGTAGAGGGGTGGGAGGGTGCAGCAGAGCTGCTTGGCCAGTCAAGGATTAATATAAGTATGGTCAGCCCACTTCATTAGCAAATTTGAATATTTGTGTAAAAATGTGCGTAAAGTAAAATCAAATTGTTTCTCTCCCAACAAAGTTAAAAAAATAATAAAAAAGCTTAAGAAATGCCTAAACAACATTTTCAGGCCTTTATAAAAGGCTACTTAGACCAACAAGCATAGACAAGAGGTTTGCTTTGCTACTACCTTGATCTATAAAAAATGTTTATTCATTTAGGACATGACTAATTCGCAATTACTTCTCTGTATAGTACGATATGCTTTGTATGTGCTGATTTTTTTTTATCATCTCCCACTTATAGCATAAGAATATTAATGGTTCTTATGCACATCGTGTATTTTTTTCAATCCACCAAATCTCCTTACAGCAAAAGCAAGTATCTGAATCATCCAAACAACACTGATTATATAAAATGTTACTCCTCCTGCTTTTATTAATACACTTGGTTTTTCATTGTTTACTAAAAGATAAACAAGGAATGATCCAATAACCATGCGAACAAAACCAAATACAAACACAAATATAAGGTCATTAAATACTCCTATTGGTGTATTGTGTATCTTGTATTCACGAAGAAACCATCGATTTTGTAAGAAAGGGTTCGACAATTCTGATCCCCAAAGTGTAGCAGTTATTTCAGATCCAGAGTATCCCACCAGGATGCCATACAAAAGTGAAAATATACTGACAACATGATGTGCCAGCATCACAGGCCCCTCTGTTCCCATGTAAACAGACCAAGCAAAATCAAAAATGAAAAATCCACATGATACCACAAGAACATAATTCTGCCATGCTCTATTTTCTTCACCAATGGTTTGAAAAGGCCATGGACCTAAGACTAAATGTAGCTCCACTAGGCGGCAGATTAGTACAGCATGAGTCAATGCCACAAGACGACAAATGAATTCTGGACGCTGATCTCGGATGTACTTTGATAATAAAGCATAATATGCAGTCCAAATAGCAACAGAAAAAGGTATTAAAATGACCAGCATTTTAATGAGTAAACTTGGCTATAAAGCAAAAAGAAAAAAGAGCAAGTTCATTTTGACTGCAAAAAAGGTCAGATTACAATGAATCATGAAAGACCACTATCAGACTGGAACTGGTAATAAGGTTAGTACAATATATAGCACATGCATGTTCTAAAATTTCAGCTACATTAAACAGCAGCCATTATGTGTCTACAATGGTGGGAATCCTAGACTGATAACATTTTTCTAGCCTAGGTGTGGTGGGTTTCCAGATTAGATAGTAATCTGATAGTTACTTACTTAATTCCCTCTCTCAGCGTGGAGAATGGGGCCGAATGGGTCCACAGGGTGATGGAGCACTTAGTGTAGTCAATAGCTTAAGTAGTTTTCACTACTTGCTGGCTACCACCAGGTAACTTGCTTGCAGGTGAAAAGGGAGCAGGTCTGCCCATAGATCCCCCTTCCCACTGCTGGTCTTAAGTCAAAATCATCAAGATCACTTCTGTACCTCCTCATGGTGCACTGTGGAAACTGGGTACCTCGCGGCCCCAGGCAAAACAGTTGTGGATCTAGAGGGCTAGTCCTCGATAAAAACTAGCGGGTAGCTGGTACTCATCAGCCTTGGTCGGCAGCGTGTCTAGGAGAAGCAAAACCCTGACTCCAAAACTGGGCAGATGGCGCTCATGAGTCCAGAAAGGCAGGTCATCTAGGACATTGACAAGTTTGACGTAAAAGCCTGAGCAAGTGGAGCCCATAAGCACCGAAACACAATTGCCTGAGGGAAGGAGACCCCGACAGACAACTCCCTGGCCCTCCTAGTAAGGGGGTTGGGCATGAGGCCAATCACCCCATCCCAGAAAACTATTCAGATTACAGAAACCGAACCTGATAGTTACACAGTTATTTTTGGACATCATCATAGCTATCCAAACCACTTTAACTTTTAATTCCTGCATAACACAAGGGTAAAGGAAAGCAAACTCCCAACTCACAGCTGGTTTCTTTTATCACAAAGTTGTCTTAATAATGAATTTTGCATGTGATTCCTTATTAGGTAATGACAATGCATACCAACACTGAATATTGAATCACAAATTTGCATCAGAAAAATGTTACATGGGGACTTAGTAGTTGTCAATGTCCAGGAGTTTTAGGTACATGAAATCATGTTGTATGATTTACTTCAGTAGGTATCCTGTACCAAAGACCAAAACTTCCTTTCACTGTGAAAAGAATAAGTTTGTCCAAACAAAATGTGAAAAAAGAATACATAATTAATATGCATCTGTTTCTGCATTACATGGTAAAAGAGCTATAAATAAAAACTATCCTTGATGAACTCAGTTTTAAGCTTTGAAGACTTTACACCCAAAACGTAACACTCATACAGAAGTACCACCAAATAATGTGTAATGTTAACTACACCACTGAAATACACATTACAATTACATACGTGTGTGAACAAATAAGTTCAACAGCAATCAAGAAATAGGAGTGATATAAAATTTAATTTCCAACTCAATATTAAAGTTATGATACATAATTAGCTGCTCGTTTTGCGTAGCTGAACAGAAAGCCAAGTTGAAGAGCTTCTGAGTCTATTCCAGTATCTGAGTAAACGGAGTGGAGTACCATCAACCCAAATTCTTATCAACCTGGGCACCAACTATAATGTCTTTAAACTGACAATAGCAACATTCTTGTTGACTTAAATTATTAGTCTGAATAACATCAACACAGAATAGTATTAAGTATCTTAATATACAAACAACTTAAGAAATCCCCATTGTAAGAACTGGAGGGTCATGTGACCAACATGTTGCATAGAATTCATGGGAGTTTCCTCGGCCCCTTCTATCCCTCCCGGCCATTGCATCTAATAGTCTAAGGTTTTACAATCTTGTGAAGTTGGTACGACAAAATATCCATCATTTGCGGGGAAGGATCGAACTTCGTCAATGGTAATCAGTCACGTGGGAGATGACCTTAACTTGACCAAGATTTAACAATTGAACAGATATAATGGCTCCAACCTGATCTTACCACTTCTAACACATCAAATCTGAAGAAACTTGTCTAACAAACAATCATACTTTGTACACCGAGTCTCGACTCCAGGGGCCATGAAATTCACTCGACTTAAAACACCTGTTTTCACAACAATATATCTTTACAGCACAGGTTCCCCGCACAATCTGACCTTTACTTCGAGTAAGAATAGACAAATACCTTTATGAGAAAATGTTCTATTTCCTTACCAATTCTTATGCCGTGGTCAAATAACAAGAAACATAAGATGATTAGATCAGTTGATGCAAAACTAAGTTGCTAAGACATAAGCGAAGTACCTTGCCTTTATGAGTCGCCACACTATTAGCGATTTCAACCAGAAAGAAACGATTATGCCCACAAATGAGCCCAAGGCGTTTGATGTCTGACTCCCTGTGTCTGCATTGTTTTCTTTCTTGATTGTTGGTATTTTTATTTTAGGAGAACTAAAAGATATCACGTGACGAGGTACAAACAACACTGATCTCAAAAAAGTCCTTTTTTGAGATCAAATATAAACAAGAGAAACCAAGATGGTAGGAAAGGACAGGCAAAAGGCGGGAAATACAAACTCGTCTGAACTATCAAGATCTGAAAGCACGAGATCATTGCTACATGAGATCTTTACCTCCGCAATCCTGCGAAATTCCGTTTGGTTTTAAACCCGAAAACAAGTTAGTTGAAGATAAACACGGCAGGTCTTTCACGGAGTAAGTGCAACTGCACAATGCCGACGTCCTGTTCAGCATATAATTGCACGAGCCGGTGGAAGAGAAAGGATGACCTGAAGGATGGCGAGGCACAAGTTTCTTTTTTCAAGTAATTTACATTTTCTATATACACAAGATTTCTTTGGTGCCTTTATCTTGATAGTTACAGTCAGGGTCACTTAATGTTATGAGTTGGGGATGAAAGGGCAAATTTGCCCTGCAAACATTTTAGCCCTGCAAGGCGCCATATGTTGTCCTTCATAAATATATTTTGCCCTGCAAAAGAGGCTTTTTTCGTTGCTGTGGGTAAGCCACACCTGACAAACAATGCCCCTGGTTGCTGTGAGTTGTGAATGCACTTGTTGATCATAACAAGTGCATCTCAATATAATGGCACTTTTACTGACACTGTTTCTCGAATATATGTAATGTAGGTACGAAAATTGTAAAACTGTACTCAAATTGGAGACAATTTTGTATGGCTTTTAAGTACGACTCTTACATGGAATTCACCTTATCTAACTGTACTTTGTTGTAAGGCATATATGAATTATGTGATATTAAAATATAGTGAACTTGGTTTCTATAATTTTCTTTGATGATGAATATTTTACTTAGATTTTTAACCTTTGCCTTTTAGCAATGTTTTGTCTCATTTTATATTGTGTTGACAAGTGGTATGTGTTACTTGATGTCTATTTTAGTGCACCATGTTTGCGATTTGAATTTGGCACTATACTTGATAATGTCAATTGTTTACTTAAGCTTGCCATGAGGCACAACATGAAAAGTTTTTTTCGTAAAATTTCTACAGCACAATTTGTTTTAATGCTTTGTTTATGAGATGGTTGATGCCCAGTGTTTTTACTTAGTGCTTAGTATTAGATCTATGAATCTTGTAGGAACAATGTACATTGTAGAAAATTAAAGAAAGTTTTACTCATGGAATATCCATTTCCCTGAACTTCGACAGTACAGTATGAAATATAAATCCAACCCAATAGTGCATATATAGATTTTAAATTTATCCTTTTCTCAATAGATTTCCACATGCTAATAAAACTCTTCTTCTGAAATGGTATATTGCTGTGCGAAGGAAAGACTGGAAAGCATCAAAGAATTCGAAGCTTTGTGAGAAGCACTTCCGTCCTACTGACTTTACTTACCCACAAAATCTGCCCTATTCCCAAAGCTTACACAGAAAGTGTCTCAAGGAAGGTACTGTTCCATCTGTTTTCAGTTTTCCTGTGCATGTGCAAAAGTTAATATGTAACCCCAGAGCACTTCCAAAAAGGGTATGCATAACACCACCAGAGGTCATTGAAAATCAAACTTTTGAGCTGCATTACAAACAGAGAAAGTTAGAACACTCGTACTGTACATCTCCAAATAAAAACAAAACAAAGAAATTTGAGAGACTCATACACAAGAAAAATGCAGTTATTCATGATTTAAAAAGAAACAACTCTGGCAAAACAATTACAGTAATTGAAAATGATGACATCTGATATGACTGACTCGTTTATTAATGTTGTATCTCTTTATATCACTTAATCTGGAGAAATGCCAAGCGCCAAAAGATCCAGAGAGGACACCGAGATAATAGCTGTAGTTTCTTCTAATCAGTTTATTCTCCTGGGAAACTCTCACATGCTTACAGGCTCTTTTTATTTATTGCATTTCCAGTAATATTTATATTACTTACAGTTGCACCAGTGTGGCGTAATATCTTGCATCACCTTTGTCTTATCAAACTGCTTGGTAATCAAAATGATCTTATCATATTACAACATTCCTCCCTCCTAGATATGCTGTCATACTAAGATATCTAAGCATACCTATGATGAATAGTTACATAAGTGTGCAAATGTAAATATTACCAAAAATTATTTCAAATCAAGCCTTTCAGGAGGCTTCACTATTCTACCAGATCTGGTTGTATTGCTACTTCTACTTGTGTGACTGCTCATGGTGCCTCAGAGTCTAGTTGGGTTTGTTATCACTTTCTGCACTAGGACTATTGTTAGGAGTCTGGTCATTGCTATTATCTGCCTGTACTGGCAGTACATCTGGCTGAACTATAGGAGATGACACATCTTACTTACTTACTTAATCCGTTGAGCTAGTCCAGATGAACAGCTGTAGGATGCCCCTTTGCAAAGTAACATCTCCACTGAGCACGATCTTTTGCGATGTCGCAGATGATGTTGCATGGATCTCTTGACCAATGTGCACCATATTCTGGCTTGAGTCTGGGGCCGAGGTCCTCCAGGATTAACTTGTTCCAAGTAATTTTGGGAGCAGATCTTGTACACCTCCAGGACAAAGGAACCGGGTCTTTCCAGACCCTCAGGCAGAGTCTACTCATGGGCATTCTGGCAAAATGCCCTAACAATCTGCTGAAGGAGAAATTGGCACGTCTACTGAAGGACTAGGAAGGGTATGGTCTGGAATTAAATGATCAATATGTACAAAGTGTTGGCTATTACCTTGTACTTCCACAATGTCAGTACATGGTCCTTTTACCTTAAGCAATGTGCCTGGTTTCCAATGTACCTTCCCCCATCTATTGTTTCATACTAATACACATTGATGGACTATAATTTGGCACACTACATGTGAACGTCCATCTCCCCTACGTGTAGAAGCATCCTGCATTTCTTCTACACGTTGCTTAACTGTAAGTTTGACTAAACTCAGCCTAATTGTGGGAACTTGTGTCAGAAACTACCGAGCAGGGGTTTGTGCAGTAGTGCTATGAGGTATGTTGCAGTATCAGAATAATATATCACTAAGTTTGTGATAGAGAGGTAAGTCATCATCTACTTTTGTTAACATCCTTTTGACAGTTTACATGATTCTCTGCCAGGCCATTAGAGGCAGGGTGATATGGAGAACATAGGGTATGCTTAATCCCATTGGATTGTAAAAACGACTTGAACTCTTCTGATATGAACTGAGGTCCATTGTCTGTTACTACCTGATGACATAATGTGGAAGCATGGAAACGAAATGCACAAATAGTTGCAGAAGCTGCCGTAGTGGACGTAGGAATGACCTCTGTCCATCAGGTTCAATATGGCTTATAACTCCATAAGGACTAGCATCTACACTTATCATCACTGGCTTATTCACATCATAGTGAACAAGCACCTTGTTTAGCATACTCAAAAGCTCTCTCACACTGTGTTGTCTACTTCCACTCAGCTGTGTGCTGGAGCAAAGAGTACAAAGAATGGAGTTCCATTGCTAAGTTGGGAATTTGCCATAAAAATTTACAATACCCAAGAAACTTAAGTTCAGTCATATTACTAGGCCTTGGTGCCTTCTGTATAGCCTCAATCTTGTTGTATATTGGCCTAATGCCCTCCTTACACAAAATGTATTGGAACTGGGCTTTGAAAACTTGACATTTGTCAAATGGACATTAAATTTTTCTAACCGATTAAGAAGCTCAGTCAAAACTTTCAAGTGCTTTTCTTTAGTGTTAGTGGCAATGTAGCAGAATACATTATCTAAACCAACCAAAATTTTGTCCGTGGTAGCCTGGAATATTGCATGTGCTGTCTTGACACCAAAACAAAGTCCCTTAGCCTTGTGAGTATTCAATGTTAGAACCTTTTGTGAAGGCTCATCTTGAAATAACTGGTTAAAAGTTCCAGTGATATCAATAGCAGAAAACCACTTAGGATGGGCTTTAGAGGATAATGTTGCCAGCATGTCCTGCGCAATAGGCAATTTATACCCATCATCCTCAATCAGTTCATTGCTTCACTGGTAATCACCACACACCCTTACTTTGCCTGCCGCTTTTCTCACATGGACTGCTGGTGAGGCCCACTGAATATATGTAACAAGTTCAAGTATATCAGACTGTACTAAATGATCATACTTTGTCTCTACAGCTGAACTAAGAGCATGAGGCACTGGCCTAGATCTCTGAAAAACTGGCACTGCTTCTGGTTTAAGCTTATTACTGGCAACAAAACCCTTAATACCAGACTTCTCAAGGCTAAATAACTGGCTATATTGCTGCAATAAAGCCTTAAATTTTGGAGGATAATTTACACGAGAGGATACAATGTTACTTTTCTTATCATTGGTGCCCTCACCACCATCAAATACAGCAAACATAGTGCTCCAGTCGAGCTTAATAACTGATACCTGGTACCTGCCTAATAATGAGGGCGATCCCCTTTCACAACCAATAAGTCTAGAATAACCGGTACATTCTCATTATAAATTACTGGCACTTGAATACTGCCACATAGTGGTATTGTTTCACCCGTATAGCTACAAAAAACACAATCTCCTGGGCAAAGGGTAAACATGGACAATTTGTATTTCAATAGTTTTTCTGAGACTGGGGACTGGTAAGCACTCATATTGACTTCCATATTTATATCCTTACCACCCATACTTAAAGGAGCCTCTTGCCTGCTGTTCTTCCTTGTTACTTGTTGCAGTTTCCAATGTGGCTTGGACATATTGTTGGTTACCCTTTCTGGGCTTTTGAAATTCCCGCTTGCTTGGTCAAGACTTTGTCTGATTTGATGAGCATGGAAACAAGGCTTCTCGATGAAGACAGACCTTTTTGTAAATGACTATTCAGGTTACAGCGATAACAGGAGGAATCGTGAAACTTGCATATGTTGGCAAGATGACTTGGAGTACCACAGCATGAACATTGCATTCGCAAAGGTAGGGGATGTTGTGGGGAAAGCTTCTTTTCTGGGAGTACCAACACGATGCACTTCTTGGGGAAGAGGAACATCCGAGGAACTAAATTTCATCCGCATTGCGAGTTTATCACAGGCCATTTCGAACTTTAGGTCCAGATTATCAACAGATGACACTGGGTTTTGGGCATCTGTGAATGGAGACTGAACACCAAATGATCGCTCATGGCTTTGGAGAGAAAGCTCCTTAACAAACAAGTGGAGGCCGGGTGTTTCAGGTGCGCAATGAAGTCGGAAACAGACTCTTCATTGCCTTGACTGCTGGTCCAGAACTTGTGCCTCTCTGCGATGACAATCGGCTCAGGCTTGAAATGTCGCTTCAGCATCAGGACAAGTTCTTCATACATATGCGAACTTGGATTTGCTGGACTGCACAAATTCTACAAGAGCTTGAAGCTAACTGGTCCTACAGTAGCGAGGAGCAAGTTTACTTTAATGTCCTCATCGATTTTGTGGGCTGCTATGAAAGCATCTATTCAGTCTGCATAGACGAAAAAAGCTATTAAGTATGTTTTAGTGCAATGTCACAAATTTTCAAGGTGATTTTCAAGCTATTCAATAATTTCAATATGTGTTATTAATTAACTGTAAACCTTCCATTGGTGTTGTTCTGCTGTATATTTTGCTATGTACTAAATCACAGGTAGTCCTGGTTATCATGGTATCAGGTCTTAAAAGCCATTTTAAGACCTGATGTTTTAAAAGCCATACCAGTAAGCTATCTTCTTACCAACAAAGTGTCATCTGATATATTATGTCAGTTGATAAGAGGCAATCGATATCTTTACAGATGCAGGCTCAAGTGTTCTTGCCTGTGATATTTCAAATTTGAAGCCATACTTCAGTCATCCTTCAAGGCCTAAGTCAAAAATCTACATGATCTTGGACATTTGTCATATGATTAATGTCACTAGAAATGCCTTTAGTGATCTTAAGACATTTTGCATTACAAGTAACAAAAATTTCCTGGGAATGCATTCTCTCTTTGTACCAAGTCCAGGAAAATGTCATTCTCCAGTTAGGAAACAAATTAAAGATTTAACATAAGGAATGGCAAAATCATAGAATGAGAGTAAATGTGGCAGCACAAACTCTAAGACACTCTGTGTCTGGAGCAATAACATTTCTTCAAAACAACAAAATTCCTGGTTTCTATAATAGCAAATCCACCAGTGAATTTTTTCTGACAACAAATAATATATTTGACATACTTAATTCAAAGAGTAAATTTGGGAACTCATGAAGGAACCAATTACAGTTTCAAATTACATAGAAGTTGAAAAATATCTAAGAGATGCAAGTGGTTATCTAGGATCACTGAAAGACAAAAATGGGCTGCCAATTATCTAGGGGTTCGTAAGACATTTATCATTAGATTTACTATATCTACAATGTGTATTCATGAAATAAGCAATCAGCTACTGTATCGTCAAATTGCTCCCTTTGAGTATGTGCTTACATATTGCTTCTCACAAAATCCATTGGAGATGTTCTTTGCCAAGATTCTCAGTTCCTTAGGGTGGAATAACAACCCTAATGCACTGCAATTTAAATATGCTCTATTATTTATGCTCTAAATATGTATTACTTCTCTAAAATAAAATTGATTCACCATCCATAGCTAACTGTATTGATGTAACTGATAGAATACCTGACTCTCGTCACAAGAAATAAGAGTTTTCCTTCCATACTATGTCATTCTATGGAGGCATATGCCCTGGATGCTAATATAAGGAATACCCACATTACCTTCCTCATCAAAAACATTGTTCGATTGTTTATGCATCAGTTTTCCAAAGTTTACACACAACGAATAGTAAAGGGTAACAAACCCTCTACGAGAAGACGGTTGGATAAACAAATTCTGTTTTATAATGACTAGGGTTGTTTAGCATCAAAACCAATTGAACACTTCAAAATTAGGCATCACACACCACAGACAGTTTGAAGCAAGTAAAGCAGTACTGGAAAAAAGTTCTCTTTTCTATATTTTATTCTTAGATTTAATGTTGGATAAAGGTAGCAGAAAAATTGAGAAAGGTACTCCCTAGAGGAACAATACGGATTTATGAGCTATCGTCATGTAACTAAGTGTTTTATGTTTGTTTTTGATTTTTACTTGTATTGTACTTAGTTATGGACTTCTGTTAATGATCTGAACGACCAAGCAGACTATATCTATGCTTTTGTTTACCTTTAAGAAGCAATTTACACTTACATATTGACAAATCTCACATAAAGAATTGTGGTTTTGGTTAAAAGATTACACTACTTTCCAGTTCTTAGCTTATTAAGTTTTCAAGCAGTAATTCTACAGAAATGGCAGAAAATATTTAAAGTTCAATAAACTGCTTCTTGCCTCTTCATCAAACGGTCCTTACAAAGACCTTTGAAATGATACCCTTGTCTTAAGTATATAGTATATAGAACGAACGTTATTTAAGGTTTAAATATTTAAGGTTTAAAGTTCCTAGTAATTCCTAGTAATGAAAATCCCGACAAAAGTGTGACATGAAAGATCAGAACTGACTAAAAGTCGATTAATATAAAACAAATAATTACAAATACTAGCCTACCATCATTGCAAATGTTGAGGCAATTATTTCAACAACTGCGGACTGATTAGTCAGATGTCCGGGCTATATTGGCTTACCAGACAGAGAACTGTGTAACTGATATTGGCTGTCTGGCTCAGTGCCAGTTCAGAACTTACTGGAATTTTTATCAGGCAGTGATGTGTCATAGAACTATTTTTAGGGAAAGAACTTTCTAGGAGTTACTATAAATAGATATGACATCATATTCCAGAATGTCCTAGAAGACACATTGTAAAGTATATAAAAGGCCTGATTTCAGTAAGAAAATCAGTCTTCAGTTGTTAACTGCTTTGTAAATAAGGTACATTGTTGAGAAGACATTATAAAAAGAATTTTTTGGTCGAGTCAAAGATACAACAGCTAGAATGTCAAAAATTCCTCAAGTACTCTCTATATCCGAGCTGTAATCGACGCAAAATATCATTACTGCCTTCCACGTGATGCCGTTTTGACTTTCCTTTGTTGAGCTCTGTTTTCAACTAAGAAACAATAGACTTGAAAATCGCCTTGAAAATTTGCGGCATTGTGCTAATTTTGCAAATTTTCAAGGCGATTTTCAAGTTTTGTTCCACAAAAGATTGTTCAAACAATAGACTACTCATTCTAGTGCTATTTCTATGGTGGTGACACAAACTAAAAACAAGGTATTTTTCAGACCATAGTTAATAGAAATGACACTAGTTAGGAAGTGTTCGCCCAAATAGTAGCAATTGTGCAATATGTTGGTTTGTAAAATTTTTTGGTCACGTGACTAGACAATGTCCAAGGCAATTCATAAGCTCGGTGACCATATAACTGAGTTCTATATCAATATAACAATACCTCACGAAGCCCTATGGCATCAATGCAAAGGGGTCAAAAAGAGAAGAAATTTAAGTAAAAGTTAAAAAGTCTCGAGGGTTATATTACAAAATTTCAAGCTAAATTAAACTGGATTGAATTACAAAAATTACACTAAATTAAAATCTTTACAGTTTTAAAATTTATTTGTTGGAGCAAGTACCCCAGTCATAGTTTTTGAAAAGAAACTGTTTCTGTATGACACTGTTTTACATAGAGCTGGTAGCTGCAATGCTTTGTGCTTGCTGTGTTTTTTATAACGTAGCTGGGAACTTTACAGCAGAAGTGTTGTTTACAATCTTCTTAAATAACTTTAGTCGAGCTTGTCTTCTTCTGCCCAGTAGTGTTGGTATGTCTGGCTTTTTCATCTGGGCAGTCATACAACCAGGTTCACGATCTTTGAAATTGGATACAAAGAGGACAACTCTTCTCTGTACCTTCTCTATTCGTTTCATACTCTGAAGAGTGTCAGACGAAAAGCTTTTAAGTATGATTTTGGCGCAATGTCGCAAATTTTCAAGGCGATTTTCAAGTCTTTCAAGTTTATTGTCACTCCGAGGTATTGGTGTCTTTGGACAAGTTCCAGTACTTGTCATTAAATCATAGAATCATGAATTAGCAGTGGCGTTTTATGATAGATGCCGAGAACGTAGCATTTATTGGGATTGATCACCATTTGCCAACTGCCTACTCACTCATTCGCCCTATCAAGATTAATTTGTAATTAAAGTGCATCACTGGTGCTTTTTACAATCCAAAAACGTTGCTTGAAAGACGTCATTTGGGCACCATTTTACTGGTAACTAATTGATAATATAACATCAAATCCGCCAAAACTACAATCTAATAATGTCATGATATCCGTTACATGCTCTTTCCAAGCCATGTAAACACAATACCTCTGTAACCTTTTAACTATCATCTGGGAGATTACCTTGGAGTTAATCAGTAGGGGAATAAACACGTTAAGCGACACAAGTAAATGTTGTGTTGTTATTAGCTTTACTTCTGGGGGACAACATAGGACGGTCTGGTGGACGGGAATCAGCAAAAAAAACCAGCTGTCAAGAGACATACAATGTGGTACACTGCCCACGACAACCAGCACAGGGAACAAGTGGCCTTTATTGTGAGGAAATAGATATCTGGTGCGGTCATCAGCTGTATCTCTGTGCTGAGCAGAATCATCTATATTCGCGTAGCAGCTCACCCCATGAATGTGACAGTCATTCAGGCATGCGCACCAACATCAGATCACGAGGATGAAGAAATTGAGGAGTTCTATGAAAAGATTGAAGAAATCATCTCCAGAACACCAAGAAAAGATCTCACTATCATACTAGGTGACTGGAATGCCAAGGTTGGATCCAATTAATGCGAAGAACAACTGGAATGCTTCAGATGTTGCTATACAAAATCAAATAGACTATATCCTCATGCCACAACTTTTCAAATCAAGCGTAAACAAAGCAAAGACCGGAACCTACCGGAGTACTGACTTTGGCAGTGACAATGACTTTGTCCTATGCAAAATCAAGCTCAAACTCCACTGAAAGCGTTCTCCAATGAGCACTCGAATCATATTCGATCTGGAGGAGCTGCATGACCGAAATAACTCTAAATCGAGGTAGGAGGAATGGTTGTTATACCGAACATCATCGACTGCAGCACAACAAAGGCAGCTGACAATATCACCGAGATTCTGCCTTCAGCTGATGAGAAAATTTTAGGGAGAAACAGGAAAAAGAACCAGCCATGGATGACAAATGTAATCACAGATCAACGTGACGAAAGACCTACGCTGAAAGCTGCCAAGTACTCCAACAGTAATGCAGAGAGGAAATACAGAGAAGTGGACTCAGACATTAGAAGAAAGATGAGAGAGGAAACGGAGGAGTGGCTACACTCTGAATGTGGAGCGATCGACGATGACATGAGAATGGGGAACAGTAAGAGGGCCTACCTGACACTGAAAGCACTGACAAAGACCCAGCAAAACAAGTCTTCTGCGATTGAGAGCAAGAATGGTAAGCTACTCACAGAGAACTCGGCCACTCTGGATCGTTGGACTGAATACTGTGCAGAACTATACAACCAACCTAACCACCCAAATCAGAGGGTTCCGCAGGAAGTGGTCGCAAGCAGAAAGGAAATACTACCCTGAGAAGTGGAAAAAGCCATCAGAAGCCTTAAGACTGGCAAGTCACCTGGTATTAACAATGTCCCATGCATGCTGATCTAGCATGGAGGCGAAAGATAAAGGCTTACACCATACTGTTTCAAAAGATATGGGAAAGCAACGAATGGCCTAGTGATTTAACTTGAGATAGTGACGAAATGCCGGAACTATCGAATGATCAAAAATTATCTTAAATCGCTTGAAAGTGCAAGCAGAGGAAGTACTATCTGAAGAGCAAGCTGGCTTCAGGAAAGGTAAAGGCACTGCAGAGCAGATCTTGAACTCTCGCCTCATCTTAGAAAAGCAACCAACGAGACCTCTTCCAAAACTTTATTGACTTTAAAGAGGCATTTGACCGAGTTTGCCATCTCGGCTTATGGGACTCGATGATGAACTTCGATAACAGCAGTGGCATTGAGTAGTCCATCCAGAAGCTCTATCAGAATACAAGAAGTGCTGTACTCCAAACCAACAAACAGGAGAACCCTTCACTATCACCGTCGGGGTAAGACGGGGCTGCCTCCTTTCTCCAGTGTTGTTTAACATCTTCTTGGACAGGATAAGGCAGGATGCACTGGAGAACTACCAAACAACCATCTCAGATTTACTGAAGACATCGACCTAATGGCTGGTTCAAATGACGAGCTCCAGCAGCTGACCAAGCACCTGGCTGACAGTGCAACATCTTACGGCATGGAAATAAGCACAGAAAAGAGCAAGGTCATGGTCAATAGCGACAATGATGTCCACGAAACCATTAGAATGAATGGAAATGAACATAAAGAAGTTAGCAAACGTTAGTACCATGGTACAACTCTGAAAAAGGATGGCAGAAAAACTTTTTAAGGGTGGTAAAACTACATGACGATTTTGCAATAATTGTGGGGCACCAAAAAGGCTGAAAAGTCAGTTGAAAGCGAATCTATCATTTGTCAATGTCATATCACTGAAGACCGGACATCTTCGGCAGTGGGTGACAAAACATGGTTAGTATGGAGACGGAGGCACTGAAAAAGATTCTGACAGTGGTTCCCGAATTTTTGAGATTAGAAGTTTGATAACGACTTTTGTATCAATTTGAAAGCATCCCGTATTTACATATCAACTTCCTAAAGGAGAAGTTTGATTCATTCACGTTTGAAGTCTCACTCTTTCCATTCAGGCTACAATTGTTACAATGTAATCTGAAAGGACAGATCACTGTTAATATAAAATGACCCTTTAGGAAAGCTATTGTATTATGCTTGTAAACTTATTGTTCTCTTTTCCTTCTATCACGTGACGACGAGCCGGTAACCTAAGGTGGCCTAGCTAGGCAAGAAAACACTTAAGCTTGGGAATAGTGCGAAATGCCAGAGGAAAATCGTGGATTCTTTGGATGTACAAAGAATAGTACGACTGGTTTAGATGGAAGAAACAAAGATCCGTCGATTTCTAAAACATCGTATTTCTGAATTCCTTCTCCAAGCAAAACAGATAGTGAAGGAACGACGCTGAAAAAGTTAGCAGGGAGAAATGAATGGATTCGAATTGTATGTCACACGCATGTTTAAAATAGTGATCTAGATCGACAGTTTAAGAGTAGCACGTTTTACGTATGTGAAATATATTTCAGTCCTGACGATGTCGAAAAATTCCCTATGCATAAAATACTGCTCACTGGATCAGTTCCATGCCAAACTTTGCCAACAAATCGCACGATCGAAGCAATGAAAAAGAAACAAGGCAATTAGTTGTCCCGTGCAATCAGCCAGGCTCATCGTCTAATAAAGAGGAATTATCATACTCATCGTTTCAAAAATTCACCAAAGCTGTTGAATCTTTAAGCATTTGTTTCTGCAAATACCAGCTGGAGAATGACCATGTCATTTTCACATTTGCTGATGAAAACCTTTGGGTGCCTTGGTTTTATGCAAAGATCACCAGTGAGTTCAATGCCATATGTTTTTAGTTTGGGTGGAGGATACCGAAAACTCGCTTACCTAACATCCAAAAATATGTTATAAGAGTATTTTTGTCTATTGTTATCATCAATCTGAGATGGATTGCCAATTGATGTTTTTGGCATTGACGTCGTCAGTCAGACAGTGCCAAGGAGGCCAAATGATCTGCCTTTTAGTGCCAGTGATGTCAAGCGTAGTAAAAACTGTAGTAGACTTGTCCAATGTGATGAAAGCACTTTATGTTCTGCTTGTTAGGCTCCTGTAAAACAACAAGCGCAAAAATCAATAAAGGCCGAAAAGAAGATTTACCAACAAAAAAGAAGGCAACTTTTCCTGCATGCAGTATGGAAAGACAGTTAGGGAATACTGTCGTTATCAAAAGAAAGGTCTGTGGTAGCAAACAGCGAATCTTTTAACCTAAATTAATCTTCAAAAGACATTTTGACATCGATGTCCAAATTTTTACCAAAATCCCTCAATTATGGAAGTCCCCCCACCCCGCAGTCTGGCGACAGCCGTCACGGTCTGAGGCCTTCTGTGGACCACGGACCATATCATATAGGCAGTTTTGTAGCATCAGAACTTAATTTTGTTCCAAAATAGACGCAGATATCTCGGCAATTCTTGTTTAAGATAAATGATGTGGAATGAGGAAACAATTTTAATTACCATCGCAGGAAACTTTGGACTTCAATGGTCCAGCAATCTTTTAACTGATTAACTTGTCTAAATTTTCTCCATATGGTGATTGAATATAAACTTTGCAAAATTAGAAGATGCCCCATGTCATATTACTGACTTTGTAGTTTTAATAATTTTGGTTTTATTAAAGATCAATATGGTAACAGCTGGTTGATTTATCTCTGTTATGATCCATCTTAAATCCTATCTATATGTATTCACTGGGTCAACACTGACCTTGATCATTAATGTCCTCTCCGACATATGAAATTGAAAACAGATTTTTGCCTTCTAAAATTGACCTGGTTTCCGTTTTCGTTTACGCCCTTTTTAATATTATGCGGTGACACAGCGAGGTCAAAGTCAGTGAGAAACTGTACGATTGCGTTTGTCGCTCTCACCAACGGATTTACCATTACCGTTTTAATGTGGTCATGAATTCTAACTTAGAGTGAAAATGAGCAAATAAACCTTTTTCTCAGCAATAACGGGCAATTTTCTGGCGATTAAATTGTTTTGGATTGTGAACTTATTGCAATATGTCTACTTTGCCCCCAGGCTACTGTGACTTCGTTTTAAGCTTGACCATGTGTGTTCTCTTAACGAAAAAACTTTGTATAAGTAACTGTCATGATTCTCGACTTTGACGTTGAAATCGGATATAATTTAAATATTCTTGACAAATAGTTCCATTTACGGTAAGATTGTTTTTCATGTGGCCTATTCTTCAAAACGTTCAATATGTTTGATTGAACGATTGAATTTGCCTACTACAA
Source organism: Chironex yamaguchii (assembly GCA_024741275.1). Lineage (NCBI taxonomy): Eukaryota > Metazoa > Cnidaria > Cubozoa > Chirodropida > Chirodropidae > Chironex > Chironex yamaguchii. The sequence goes on from JANTCA010052849.1 coordinate 38,154, forward strand.
ATTTTGCAAAATTTTGTTGGCACTGTTTTGCTCCTAGTATCTTGGAAAGTATTTTGGCTATTAAAGAGACAGATTTTTACATAACCTTGTCTTAGAACATATCATCATAGTTTTGCTTTGTAATATGAGTTTGGTTATTAATGATTAAGATGACTATGTCACTAGTTAATGATATGTCGAAAAAGGACCAGTTTGAGTTTTCACTGACCTTTGTTAGGGTAATAAAAATTTTATTGTAGAGGTACACTCCTTAGCTCAAACTTAAAGTAAGATACATTGTACAAAGAAATATCGACAGAGTGTTTTATCGAAGGTAGCGATACCACAGAATAGAAAGTCTTTCTATTCTGTGGCGATACTAGCAAAGAAGTGAACATGTTTTGGATAGAAACCTCAAACTGGTGGTAATGCCATGGTGTCAGAGTACATTCATTGTACATGCCTAGAAACTGGAGCCGACGGCACTGGTTAGGCACCGGCCCATAAGACTGTTTATCAGAAAGTCTGAGTGCTTGTTGCAAATTTTTCTCCGAGTCATACACCGAAGACGGCTGATGACGATCTTCTTAGTTTTCCATATTTTGTTAGGTAATGATAGAATTTGATTTTCAATTTTTTGTTTGCGATTAAATTTACATTTCATTTGAATTGAATTGCTTAGATTTGCTGTCGATCTTGTCATGATGAGTAATGTTGTATGCATGTGTAAACTATGTCATGTTCGTTCAAGTTCAAGTATTAGTGTTGTACCAATCCTTATTGTTGTCCTGATTTCGTCATTGGCAATAAAGTATTCTTTTAAACTTACGCATTAATTACGTAGGAGCCACTTTTTGCTGGTTGAGTTGGTTATAATTGTCCTGGAGCAAGCATGCGTCCATCTCTCCTCTCTTTACTGAACCCTTAGTTAGGATTTCCTTTGCAAAGGGTTTTCCATTTCATTGTCATACACCAAAATCTTGTTTTAACTAAATTCTTCGAGAAAAGATCACTGATTTTGAAAACGAAAAGTCTTTTGGGCCTCAAAAATGTCCTGTATACTTAGAACTTCCTTGCCTAGGCAATATTTCTATCCACATAGAAACACATTATAAAAGCTGTAGTTAAGTGTTTCTCAGCTGTAAATCCAAGAATTGCTTTCACGACTAGAAAGATCTTGCCATCCATTCACAAGAATTGTGTACATACCACACAAAAAAGCTTAGTATTATATGAATTTTTGTGCCAATGTGAAGCTCGGTATGTAGGTCGCACTTCTCAAAGATTGGGTGACAGGATCAAACAA
>JANTCA010052850.1:0-17757 GCA_024741275.1 Chironex yamaguchii
TATGACGAAATTGACAGGAATAAGAATGACAGATAATAGTGACACTGCTTGTTAATAACGATAACAATGATCATAAATGCTACTATTGGTTACGATAACGATAAGGAAAATGAGTAAACAGTTAAATAATAAATAATAATTAACCCATCTTACCTGTGACTTGTAACTGTGTCCTAACATGGAATGCCCTGCCCGTCGTAGTCTTCACTCTTGCTCCAAAATATTTCTTATCGTCTTGCAAGTTGACGTTCCGAATTTCCATTCTTGCTAAGCTTAAATCATCTGCCGTCACAAATATCCGATTCTGATACAAAAGTGGCATTGCAGGATTATACTCCACCTGTTTATTACGTCTTTTGATTGCAAAGAGCGTTTGCAAAGTACGATAGTCGATGCCGCCAAAAAGTCCAAAGGAGAGCGTTTCCATGAATTCTCCAGTGTTTAGAAAATACTTCCAATCATAAAGCGCATTTTTTCCTATTTCAACCTGAAGGGATTCCTCGCTCGGAGTGAATACACCACTTGCTGTTGAAGACAAACAGAATAAAACATTAAGCAACAAAATAGACTGGAACCATTTGTAACTAGATGTATATCGATGTCGGTCATACCATCAGCATTTCCGTCTGAAGTGGTTTCCTTGTTTTTGTGTCTATTTATTTTACGGATGAAAGGCGTGTTCATTTCTTTGGCTTACATGGTCATCTAAAATAATCCTCCAGTAACACAAAGTTTATATTTATGAATCTTGATCACCATAAGAAGACCATTGGCGAGCAAAGGAATTGAAAGCCCCCTCTTAAAGCTACACATTTCCTTTCAAATTCCCTAGCCCAGGCAAGAAATTTGTCATCCTTGTGAGTGTGTAAACTACTCAAGAAGAAAGGGCATAACCAGCTCCTGGGTACATCCCTAGCCTAGTGCCTCCAGTCGACTCCCCTCTTTCACAAACAACCTTGGTCGTCCAGGATTTGTTAACAAAAGAGAGAATTACCACTTTAGCTTAAAATATCCAAGGTTATTTTCTTCTGCTTTAAAAAGAAGATATTATTAGATTATGCCTTCTTTCATCCACGTCACTGGGCTGCTGCTATCCATAACATTCAACAAGGCAGATCACGAAAAAACCCCAAACAATTCAAACGAGTTTAAGAAATATATGTGTTCTATGTACGTTACAATCTTAACTTGTTTCCTGTTAGTAGGCGTTCGTCTGCGTAAGTATTAACTGTTATCGTAAAGACCTTTAGCAGAGCCGCGTACGCTTTTAGTTATTGCTAATGTCTACTTGAGTAAAGTAAGATTAATGTCAAGTAGGAGGTGGGATGAAGGCTGTTCATAAACGAAATAGCTAAAATGAGTTGCAAAATGGTTGAGTCCTTGCCGAAAAATCAGGCCTTTGGGGGCATATCCTACCTCTCCCAATCATACTGATTGCATTCAAACAACATCCTTTCTCCCAAGGTACTCCAAAAACTCTATGAAGCGTCAAAAACAACATTCAAGTCGGGCTGGTATGGTCGTAGATATATCATTGCCTTGTCGAAAGAGTCTCAGCTTGTAACAAATGTTGGGAGCGTGCACATCGGTGGTACAGTGGTAGAGTGGCATGGCATTCCTCTCCCTTGCAGGAGGTCGTAGCTTCAAATCCTATTGCTAATATGCGGAAGTCATTCTCACTTCATTCAGCTAGTATTTTACCCTCGGATTTCACAGTCCTTATAAAATAAATCAGTTACACAAAATTTGGAGATCTGAACGTAAGCTGGAACTGCGTCATTAAACAAGAGTTCGATTTCCTTGTAATGCGATTTGAACCTTTCTTAGCACTACTGCTATAATTTGATAGTGTTTTTGGTCTCTGGAAGTTGTTACATTCACAAAACACTGTGGCAGAGTTAGCGAGTATTATTGCTTTTGACGGGTGACAGTGAAACCAGACGTCAAAGATACAACCTGCTACATTTTGACTATTTCGAGATAGCGATCACATTTTACCCTGTCTCATGTCTTATCAGCCCCTTACAATACTCTATTGTTACTCAAGGCGTATTAATTTCAAAGCTAATTTTGTTGCCAATTTACGGCAACAAAAGAAACTCCAAGCTTAAAATTTTGTCCGCAAAATGTAACGAGCAGTTTTAGTTGAGGTCTACTTCTTGCTGAAGTTTGAAAAGATTGCTGGTAGGCTCTAAGGAAGCAAAATTGGGAATTAAGGCTTCTCCGTTCATTTCTTCAGATGTTTAATACGTATTGTAATCAGTTTATTATATTTGTACTGTTCAGAGACTTTCCGGCTTAATATTATTTAAATGTAAAATGGTTATCTCGCAAAGAGGACTTATTTGTCAACTTAACTCCGGTCGCTAATGGAATTTACATGAAATTACAATTTTCCAGCTGAACAGACTTCGTCGTTTGTGGTTTTACGCTTTCAATGACCAAGACCACATTTAATACCGCCTTACCTGACGGCGAAAGACATTTGGTATCAATAGTTGATAAATCAGACCTGTTACATCATATAATAAGATGGATGTGTGAACACTAGCACAAATGCAAAAATCAGATTTGCGTGAGAGGTTGATCAATAGACGCGTAGATTTTGCTTTTATATAAAACATAACAACGACCTAGTTGTTATTGCCTCCGCCAAGGAGGTTATGTTTTCATCGGGGTTTGTTTATTGGTTTGTTGGTTTGTTTGTTAGCAAAATAACTCAAAAAGGACGGATTTCGACAAAATTTGCAGGACAAGTCAGAAATGAGCTAACTTAAAGATGAGTTATTTATGGTGCTGGTCCCGCTCATCGTCTGTTTGTCTGTCTGTCTCTCACCAGGATTACGTAAAACCTACTGGACGAATCCTCATGAAAAAAAGTCGGACAACCATTCTTGATCCAAGTGACATCCCATTAAAGTTTGGAGATGATCCGAATGAAATCCTGGATTCTGGATCTATTTAGTGCTAGTGAGAGATAATCCAGTTACCATAGTAACAAGGGAAAGCCCCTGTTAATTGATAAATAATGCTGGCTTGGCGGAGCTTAGCGCTCTCGGACTGCTTCCAGTTATAAATTTCGTCACGAGAGTCAACTGGGGCCTGGGCACTATTGCGGCCACAAAAATTTTAACATAAGAAAAAGTTTGCGGTAGAGAAAATCTGTTTGGCATTTAAGGGGCAATATCCATGACGCTGCTAAGTGAATCGTTGTAATATTAATGAACCAAGACCGTATTTGGAAGGAATGTTAGTCTACATCAAGTGCAAGTGTGATGCATTGTAATATATTTGTCACCCAGTTCACACTCATAATTCAAACTAAATTTGGTGATGACAATATCTGATTCACAAATATCAGAAACCAGTTTAATGATTTTGGAATCTGATTAGTCTTTGGTAACAGAGTTTGATAAGAAACATAGGAAAATTAAGAGCCTGTCTTCTTGTGTGTAGCTCACCTTGCTTTGACTTACAAAGCACAGGACATCATAAGCAGTCTATTACACTAACTTACCTCTCGTTTTTAGGGGTAAGTTACCTTAATCGATTTGTTATATGTACTTCGTAATTTATCTTATACATATGCCCAACTGGCTCTTAAATTATATTCAGAAAAATTTGATAACAATAGCCCTTTCATTTGATGAAAATAATACAGGTAGTGTTGTATATCATAAAATCACTATATGTTGCGTTGACCACCGTAGATTATACGAGGCGGCAATAACATGAAAACTGAATATATATAAATCGATGATTTATTAACCAGTATGTGATATTTCTGGTAATATTGTCTTCAGGTTTCACAAGATTAGAAAAGGTAAGCCTTCAACCAATACCGACACACTGTCGGCCATGCTTGAGGGCTCAGAGCTTAGTTTCAGAAAATAATTGTAGTTTCAGTAAGCAGCCTTGCAAGGAGCAGTATAACTAAAGGTATAACTCCTTTTTTCAGTAGAACAGCGTATTCGTGTTTTCACGTACTTTTTGGGTGTGTATAAGGGAGTGAGTGGGACGCAATACTGCAATATTGTCTTTGATTTACTGCAACCATGCAAGAAAGGATATTAGCTCACGTAATAATCAAATTGCTGACAAATGCGCTACCGAGACAAAAATTCCTTCGGCCGCACAAGAGTTCGCCAAAACGATATCAATCAATTTCGCGATTAAAGAGTAAGATGATGGCGACAATCGTGAATGAAAATTTGATGTATACACTTCTAGGATCGTATAAACAATGACGAAGTCTAAAGCATATTCTAGGAATATTCTTAACTTAGTATTGTGTAAGTAGAGCCTAGTTCGTTGCTTTGCTTTTCACCCATCCCAGCTTTTCTTAGCCCGATAACATCTCCTGTGTTTTCAGTCTACATTACAATTGACCTGCAGCAATCCTTGAAGCCAAACAAGTTTACAGACGTTCATTATTCATCTGTATGTCCTAAGAACCATCTTGATTGCAGCTGGTGTTTTAGGGCTGCGTAGTCTTAGTTCAAGTAGCTTTAGTTATTGATTTGTTAAACAGATGGAAATACAAGCGATAATATATCTTACAAGGCCCAACATAATAAGAATAAAAGTTTTTGAATGATACAATTATGATGGATTGGCAAAACAGATGAGCTATTAGCGTTATTGTGAGTCTACATGCTTCGGCAATGTACACAATGGTGACCGAAATTCAGTATCATTAAGAAGCAGCCATTTAAGAGCTGTATATTCTACTTCCTAAAATGAGACGCCTGTTGTAGATCTGTGTGTGTTCTCTATCCGATCAGTCATGATTATCAACTGGGACAAAATGCCCCCAAAATGCCCCCAAAATGCCCCCATATAGCTGGCAATCTTCAAACTTTAGTCTGCGCAAATATTGAATTGAATCAGCAAGTCCGATCCATAACAAGGGAGGCAAGGAGCTAACCACCGAAGTAATTTTCTAACTTTCTAAAAATGTTGGTAACATAAAGTCGTGTACACGAAAGCGCAACTGTGTGTCTACTTCTGTAATAATCGGCCAATTAAACGCAGGTATCCCCTACTAATTTGTTTGGAAAAAAACGTTACTGTACCTGATTATGAGAGGTGTGCAAAGCATGTCTTTTGTCTACAATTTTCGACATGGCGCTTAAAACATTCTTTTTGTCAGTGCGTAAATTGCCAAAAAATCAGCATGGTAAGCTTTTTACCAGAAAAATAGTTAAAATACAGCCAATCAGAAACAATAAACAGAATAAGAAAATCCAACAAATTTAGAACTACATAGAAAAAACGTGGACCAAAACTTTGTACTCAGAAATTAATTTAGTTAAACGGATAATTGAGGGCAGCAGTGAATTCTATCTTTTGAGTGGAAACTCGTGCTCTGTGATAACTATTACCAAAGTCGTTTCCATGCAGGCCAATAAAAGTAAAACTTTTCCAGATAGGCATTACACATGCAGGTAACGTCGTTAGCTTTATCCTGTTTGATGGAAATATGAATTATTGAAAAACTTAAAGTTTATTGCCATGTAGTATATAAACGGCGAATGTAAACAAAATGTTCAAGACATGCTACCATCTAAATATGTTTTGACCTAAAGGAAGGAATATTCATGGTTACTAACGAATTTTTCTAGGGACTTCGAAACTGGTCGAGTTATTTATTACTTTTAAGAAAATAAAGCCTGTAATATTAAGACAGAAAACTACAACAGTTCTCCTCCTCACTCGGTATTGATATGCTTGTATGATAAATTTGGAGTAAGCTACTCTATTCTGACTTATTTTACTGTCTTGGGTACCACGGGTGATTAATTAGTACCAAGAACTACCAGTATAGGAACCTACAAGATGTTCATGGAAACTAATATCCTGAACGAGACAGAAAGCAGTTAATATTACAACGGAAAGTCAAATGGGAGTCAATAACACGACTTGATCGTCAATTACTTGAGTACAAACATTGGGATACGGGAATATTGCTTTAAACAAAGTCGAGTGGCAGGTGTTCAATATTACTCTTCAACCCGAACGAAGATTACATTTTTAAAAATGCTACTGTGTATACACACTATAACAATCTCTTGTGTTAATTCTTTCAAACAGTTCAACGTCAATGCGATATGTCTTAACATAACCGCCCTTCAAGAGGTAAAAAAGCTCTGTTCGCGAAATTTCACTGCAAGCGTTTTTCGCAGTGCAATAGACTACAAGAATACCATTGATTTATATTCATCTGATATTCCCAAGAGGAATGCAAGAAAGGTTTGTCGACTGAAATCATGAAAGGCAATGGGATGCTTCTATCAGTGTCAGAAAATGATTTAGATTTGGGTGTACTGCATATTGCAAAGGTGTGGACAGATGTGGGTGAGAATAATGAACAAAGATAAAGACTGGCATTCTCTCATTACTTATTTACTCTGATTAAGTATTTCATATTCAGAACACTTGTATATCCAAGTCACTTTACCTCGAAAGCAAAAAGTCGCTCACAACAATTCACAATATTACTGTTCGACCGAAAGGCTTATCTAAAACCTAAACCCTATGCAGAGACATCGGGCACATGGTACGAGGTCAGTTCTGGAATTACTCGTCATCAGATAATAGGTGCCAACTACGGGCGTACTAAGGGCAACTACTAGTGATACAAGAACCGTATCACGTCCTAGCGTAACGACTTATACACCGACAATGGGCGACCAGGACAATTCCGCTCGCTTCTTTGAGCTACTTAGCAGGTTTGCACTTACAATACGTGCCGAATGATCTAAATGGGATGGATCAACGTTGAATCTAACATATAACCGGTCTTCGATAGGATATCGAATCAATCGACCTGTGTCTGAGTCCCATTTCAGCTGCCTACGGTATATTTTGACCTGTTCAAACCGTAGTGCTATCGTCTACTGCGCATTTTACGCACATCTGTTCTAATAACCTTCAATCGCACCAACATCACGCTGGTAAGAAAATATTTTAGCGAGTTCACGTGCACACTGTCCAAAATAAATCCCATCATATATAAAACATTACTTTCGATAATGACATCACACCGAGTTTCTAAAAACGGGAAAGCTAGTCTAACTATGGCAAAGCGATATCTTGTGGTCATCCATTTCGAAATACTAAAGATTTACGGGAAATAGAGACATTTTACATACTCTGCATCTTTAAGACTAGGCTTGTTTTCTATTTTATAAACCGTTGAAATCTATTGAATTGCTTCGTATAAGTCTTTCAAGTAGTAAATTCCATTCCTCTTTTGTAGCATATACTATAAATCAGTGGTTCCTTATTATTTTATGAGAAGACATCACACTAAGCAAGCTGGAAGATTATTTGTTCTTTGGTGTTCACATGTCGTTCTAATTAATCTATACAACAAGAATTTGAATCACTAACTCGAATCATGTAAACAACTGTTTATTACGTGAGTCATCTATATGACATTTCGATCGACGACTAAACCACATCATCCTTTGCCTACGTGCACAGCTTGTCACTCGCACTAAGAATGGTGACTAGCCGTGGACGCTCTCAACGCGTTTCAGACATTGTATGTTCCTCTCATCCAAAGTAGGAGACAAAACACGAAGATCAAGTGCTCGTTAAGTCCAATAACACTTCAGCCTACAGAGACATATTAGGAGAGCACGAATGTTGTTCAAGGAACGTTATATAATATTTATGGAGATTTGACATTTACGATAAATAATAGCACGCTTTAACTTGAAAAAAAATATCAACAAGGATGATTTCAGAGACATTCAGAGGACACGTATCTACTTGTTTAATAGCACATCCGTTAAATAAATCGCTAGTTTACTCTATCGTGCATAGAATCACTCTGTGTGTATGTGCGTCTGTATGTGTCAGTATGTAACTGTGTGTGTCTGTATGGTTTGCGTGTGCGTGACTGCGAGTGGGAAAGCACGTTTGCCAGTATGTATGCATGCCCGAACATGTGTGTCTATGTGTACGTGAGTAAGTAAATGAGCATGTCGGTAATAAGTCAAAGAACGATAAAACGAACAAATAAATAAACAAATGAAGAAATCAATGAATAAGAGTGAATTAGAAAGTAATTGGGAGGGTGAGTGAGCACGTCAACTTTTATGAAACGTGATTAGATATTACAAGTTATCTACAATTTCTTACCACGTTTTACAAGCGCCTTTTGAGAACACAATGTACAAGAGCATTAAAAGGTAAATCGCCTTTTACAAATAATGTCCATCTAGTGGTAAGATGGTCTTATTGTAGGAGTTGGATTAAACTTAAATCCATCGGACGCAAAGCCTACAGAGGTGAATCTATCACTTAAGACAAGTTGTAAGTTTGCACCATTAGGAATCTTTGAATCATCCATCTGCGCAACAAGCCCAGTAATACCGACAACAGTGATGCTAAAGATTCATATCTGTCACTTACTAGCGTAATACACAGATGAGTTTCATGATACATCAGTCAGGTATGAAAGACCAGTACCATTCCGTTTTCAACCATATCGCAGGCTTGCATTTCTAGACTTTGATCTGACGACAGAGTAATCGTTACAGTCTACAGGTAAACGCATTTCCCTGAATGTTTGCAAATGCCGATTAGTGAATACGTTTAAGGTGTCACAAGACAACACAATGAATGAGCAACTGGGATTGAATGATTTCAGATCTTTCGATCACTTCTATTAAACTGATGAGATAAGGCAACCGGTTTCGTGCGTTCATGGTTCGATGCTTAGGTCGCTAAAAGCTACAAATTTCATCCTTATCATAAAGCCTGGTTCCCATAAGATCGTAAGAGTCGGGAACGTGTCGCCGATCCTTTCATCCGTCTTGCATAACGTTGAAAGAAAAAATGTTCCCATTGATCGGGGATGAAATATTCTGGCAAACAGCGAACGAAGCGCGCAAAATGACGTTCCTATGATTACTTATGATTACATATGACCACTGTTTAATAATAATGGATCGGTGACGTCAGTGGCCTGTGTTTTTATTTAAGTTTTCTTTGATGTAAGAGTCGGGAAAGTTGAACTCAGATAAACTCTCCCACCCTTGCAATTCACAATCGGTGCAGTCGTGACAAACGCAGGTCGTCGCCAACACTCTTACGATCTTATGGGACGTACTTAATTAAAGTAACCTCGAACAAAAAAATAATTATTGTAATAACTACTTGCTCCGATTTTCTTTTGCAGTACAATTGGAAAAACCATATTCAAGCAGAGACGAATTTTCGACAACTTTAGTACCGTCACAACATCAGTATCAAGTATAAGCAACCGGAATCTACTTCAGAGACGGCCTTTCCATAAACGTAACTGTTACCATACCGGAGACAAGGAGCTAATTGGCTGTTATATCAAAGATCCTATTCAAATTAAAAATATTTTTTTATTGTACTCAATAACTTTCATGCTGCATTTTTTTTAACAACAATATTTAATTTGAATATGATCTTCGATATAATTGTTTACCTATATTGTTTTACTGCTACAGCGTGGAATATAAATTTGAAGACTTAGAATTATTTTTACTAACTGAAGATGACTGAAGTTCAGTCTTTTAAACTGAAGAATGTCGTATTATTTTTACAATGCCTCGCAAATTTATTGCTCTTTATATCATTAAATACTTTTTATCTTCCATAGAAGCCAGATTCAGTTTACTTTGTTCTCAAATGCTTACTTCGTAAGAAATATTTATGATCTATAAAATTTCATCGCACCCAAATTATTAAAGGAATGATTTAAAACAATGTAGTGTGCTGCGCGGGGCGATGTCGGAATTCAGCGCCCTAAGAGAACTTTTGTTTATTTGGACGCAGATCATAAGTGCTCTTCAATCAGTCCTGAAAAATGAGTGGCGCTTTCTTGCCACTTATTATCCAGATCACCTTAATAGTCTCATCGGAAATACAAGAAACTTGAAATGTTAATTACTTCGTTTATGCCATATGTTTAGTCTCTTTACGACTTTCAATATTTGTATAAATGTAGCTGTAATACACTGTTGGATCTCAATTACATAATTGTAACTGATGATGGTACTTGAAGTATCGAAACAAGTCTTACAAAATGAAAAATGTCGTTCTTTTTATCAAATACAAGAAACCACACAAGAGGGCTTATGAAGGAATGAAATCACCAATAAAGGTAATTAACACGAATCATAATGTTCAGAAAAGACAATCAGGCAGTCAATGGATGACGATACAAACTAAGATTACAGCATTACAGACATGAAATGACAACCAACCAATTCGCATTATCCCATACAAAAAAAATTGGATCAGGTCTATCTGCTACATTCCTTGGCAGATCAACAACTTAAATTTAGCACCAACGAAATAAAAATTGGTATAAGACTGTATAAAGGGTTCATGTTAGGTCATGAGACAAATCACGGTCTATTAATGACAATGGCGATAGGAACACATTCTTTAAATTGGCCAAAGTAAGCTAATTATATAAAACTGGTTGATACTAGAAAAACAAAATAAGTTTTCTGTTAAAGTGGAGCACAAGATCTACAAAAAGTTAGCAGAAAGGATGGAGGAAATTACTTTGAAATCTCCATTCTTTTAGAACAACAGCAGTTGATGTTAGGCCAAAAGACCAATTCTAGTTCTTTGTTGGCAATAATGATAGCAACACAATTCTAAATTGTCAACAGTGAATTAGATATATAAAACTTTCATATTAAGCAATACAAAGAGCTTAATTAGTCTTCCCTGCGTGACTCAAGAAAGTCTTCCATGTACGTTGCCATGTATACTCATCATAAAAGTAATACAAAATACTTCGGTAATACATTACAAGAGCTGTAACAAGTGTGGAATATTGACAAAGCAGACAGTTTCATTGAAAATGTACTCAACTGTACAAACTTGTACTTGGCTGCTGTTGACATAGTAAGAAATATTCTCTTTATTTAAACCTTTAATGACAATGTCAAACACTGATCTCAGTGGAAGATTACACCTGTTAAAACATTGCAGCAAAATACAGTTTATTTCAACAACAGAACCAATTATAATGTCAGTATTCAAAAAACAAGTGTTATCAAAAACAACCACTTAAAACAAAACCAAGATCTGGGTGACAGACAACCATATTGTATTTCACAAGAATTGTGCAAAGTGTACTAGGCATCAATACCAAAACAATCACTTTAGCAAGTCAGTTACAGTGATGTAAAAGTTCAAGAGCAAAAAACTTTGGACATTATTGTTTCCTGAACGAAATATGGCCCCCAGTCAAATGTTCTGCTCGTACTGTCAGTGATAAAACCTGAAATGATCTAACTTGTTGCAAAAGTTGACTTCACTGCAGCCCACTATCTGCTGCTCATGTTATCAGAACTGTTACAAGTTTCTTCATCCAAGATATGAAAAATAAATATAAATATGACAATAGAGTCACAGATCTGTACTGCAGTGAAAGTATGCTTTTCATTCTATTGCATTTAGGTCAAGGTTTCCCTGTAATATTAGAGAGTCGTTTATCATTTCTTCTTAATTATCAAGTATAATTACCTAACCAAATGCTAAGAAGTACATTACAACTGTTCAATATGATTATGTTTGCACTTAATGACATAAATGATTTAGTATTAAATATATACAATGTTAAAAGTTTCACTTCCCAAAGCAAAGGAAAAATACTTCAAAGATTACAGCATGGATGCTTCTCATTACTCAAAGTTCATCTACAAGAAAACCATTACTAACAAAAACATAAAAATGTATTTGTTACATCTAGATATAACATCAAAATCAAAATACTAACACAGTAGTTGTGACATAAGCAGGAAGCTTGTATGAATATTAAAATAATTTAAAATAACAAACACTGTTACTAGGTGCAAACATAGAGATATCTCAAGTAAGTTATTTGTAGTTATATATATGGAAAAATTCTTGGTTCTTAATATTGGAAGTCTGAAGGTATATTTGCAAGTCATAACATTAAATTAATCAAAGAGGAACAAATCTACATTCTTATCATTCATTGTTAAGATACGGTTCCCTCCTTCCCTGTTCGTTTAAATTAGTTGACTCTTTTAAATTGTTGTACATATGCTAGTTTGTATAAAAGGGTTGGACTTGTTCTTTAAGGCAACTACACCATACAAAATTAAAACACAATTTGTACAACCTTTTTGTGGTGCAAAATTTGAAAATTTGTGACATTGTGCTAAACATACTCAAATGCCTTTTTGCCTGATGCTCTTCAGAGTGAATCATTAAAAAAGAAAGTACAGATCAAAACTAGCCAAGAAAAAAAGACAAAGAGAAAATGTTATTGCAAAACATTATTGCAAGATTCCAAGTGAACAAGCAAACTATTTCTGCCGGGTTTTCTCGTTTTAATGTAGACAGACTCCAATATACTTAGATGAAAGGGAGATCTAGCTGTACAAAATTGTTGTCCTTATACATTTGGGCACATTCTAAATTTTCTAGTAAATGTTGGCTTATGGCAGAATCACAGAATCACTTTGCAAGCTAAAATAGCTTTTCAGTATGTTTTAGCACAATGTTGCAAATTTTCAAGGCAATTCAATTGCCACCTTCTTCTTCTCAACAAGACTTTGTATTTTAGTTTATGGTCTTGTTTAAGTTAAACTGACTGAAAATAACAAGAACATGACTTGTTATTTAAAACTTTTGAGCAACTTCTTATATTTTAACTTTTTTTTACTTAAAGCGTGCACTTTGACCATGACAGACGTTTGTGAAAGGTTTTTAAAAAGCAAATTCTAGACAAAAATAGGCAATGTGACCTTGTGTAATGGACAGGGGGTAAAGTTGTCATTGAGACCACTTGAGCTTCACACCAAAGTGTCATAACTGATACATTTTCAATTTAGTGACATGGCTTCATAGGAAGAAAACAGGTCCAGAATATGTTATTTAATGAAACAAAGGAATTAATTTAATGGGCAAATTACTACAATGAAAAGGAAAGACTTACAGCAGAAACTATGAGAATACTTTTAAGGATACTGCCTTGATAATTTGCCATATTGCACCAAAAACATAATTCAAGTAAAGCTTTTTTCATCTGACAATCTTTAGGGCATGAATTGTCAGAAGAAAAGTATAAATGTATGGCAACTTTTCTATACGAAACATGAATCAAAACTAGCCAAGGTGATTTTCGAGTTTTGTACCACAAAAAGATTGTTGAAATTTTTAGGGTGATGAAAATTGGATGTACTGGATTACTGCATGTATAACCAACAACTACAGCTACCCTTGGCTCATCTTGTACATATACATGGTGGATTGTCTAACAATAAGTACCCCTTCACACAATACTGTTGTAATACAACTGTTAAGCAATTAGTGATATTTACCGAATCAAATAAACATGATCTATAGATTGCCAAGTATGTAAACACAGAAATACCTAGAATCAATAGGCCCAGGACCAATTGAAAAAAATATGTTTCCATGTAACGCAAATCATCCTAATCTCTGACACTTGGGGAATGTAATTTGATTAATCTACACAAAATTTATAGAATTGTTTACCTAATAAGTAAATCAGATAAATAGAAGAACTACTTTAATTACTTAGGCATGTCACAACTAAACAAATAGCTAATTCCTAGGTCATGGGTTGACTACTAATCAAGAGCCCTAATACACAGTTATTTGGTCCTATTATACCAACATATACCACTTTTTCAAATTTAATAAAATAATATTACTGATATTAATGTATATATACCAAAATAGACACAGAAACAATATAAACAAGAAAATGTATTTGCATAAAAACTGACAAGACACAAAATTGAAAATGTTTTAAAAAACATTCTTCTTGCAGTACTTGTTTAAGCAACCCCACACATAGTTAGATATTAAGACTTATGCCAGTCTATCATTTTAGTGTTTAATAATTTTCTGAGAAAAAATCACTTTTCATTATCCCTTAACCTAACTGATGGTATAAATCTATTGAATATAATAATTTCCTACTTGGGTAAGTCTGGAGTGATTCTGCTTGTTTGTGATAACTGCACAAAATCATACTCAAATTGATAACAGAGTTACATTATGGTAACTTTTTGTAACTATCAAATCTAATGTAATTTGGAGACAAGTGTCATGAACTTATGTCTCCTCCTCTAGCACACCTACAAGAAAAACATTGCACTGACATAGTAAAAGACATTGGTCTTTTGCATTCAGATGACCAACAATTGTGCATGGTAAGGAAATTCATCAATTATAACTGATACTTCAGGACACCAACTAAAGTAACAAAATGCTGTCAAGCTAGAACTGTTCTTCGTCAACAAGTTACTTTCTCCGGCATCAAATGTGACCAGCCTATGCATCCCTTTTTCATAAGTTATCTATATAATGCAAATTTATAACTGCAATGCAAAATTTAAAATGCAAGCCACGACAAAATATAACAACTACATTGGTACTTCTCCGAGAAGGAGACATGACTAGGCATAGGCCAAACTAAGTACAACTTACCAACATGAGCCTGAGACCATTTCAAGATTTTGGCCTTGACCGAGAAAAAATTGTCTTACCTTTTCTGGTGTCCTAAAACATTTAACTTCATCAGGGCATCATTATTCATTTGATGGCTTAACTCATTCATGCCCCATCGATTTGCATGCCAAAACTACTCAATGCCAAATGCAAGATGTAAACAATACCCCTCAAATGCCCAGAACAAAATGGCAGTGAAATGAGAAAAACAGTGAAAAAAATCCAGCACAACAACTATTGCTTTTTGTGTATAAAAAGAAAGCCCAGCTTGCCCTCTTCATTGTACTCTGAATTTGTCAACCGATTATTTTCAGCTCAACATCACAATGAGCTCTAAAACAAAGCCACTCCAAATGATGACTGTAAGTGCTTTGGGCATAGAAGCGGTCATTTAATATGAGGACTACAGTCATTATGAGCATTGAAGTCTTGGCACCCTGAGACGACTATAGTTGCTCTGTGCATGAATGAGTTAAACAAACTAATCATCTTCTTTTGTTAGCAACTTAGTTTAACATAAACCTTTTGCCTAAGATAAGTGAAAGAACTTCGTGTCTGCTTCTCTTTAGTCACTATTTTATTCATAAGGTTTACATACTCACACCACTTGCTTTTCTGTCATTTATATCATAGTCAATGTAGACCGCAATTAATTATCTGAAGATGTCCAATTTGTTTACCAAATGTGAGAAAAATTGTTTAATAAGTCATATCTCTGAAAATTATCAGCCAGGTTGTTACAATTATTATTATCATAGTATATTGCAATAGTACTTTTAGAAATGTCTGTACATGAAAAACTGGTGAATAGACCACTTTATTCAGGTAGGGCCACAACAGACAAAAACATTAAAATGTGACATTTAAACTTCAAAAAGTTTATTTCTCAGTATCCAGGCACTGTGTAACAGGGGGGGCTCTAGCCCCCATTTTTTCCAAATATAAAAAGTAATGTTTGAAAGAGTTGAAAAGAAATTGCTAATGATAGATTAGTTTTTCAGGGACTCAAAGGTGGCATCTGCATTGAGCCCTAGTTAATGTGCTGCAGGGATTACTTTTTTAAAATCGTGACATCAATAATAGCCACTTAGGTGGTTCGCTCAATAATAGCCCCCACTTTCTGACTGCCCTGCAGTCCCTGGTATCAGTTTCAGTATCTTGAAAAACATTCTTAAATTTAAAATTCAGTTTCTCAATTTCCACCTGGCAGCACTAGAATTGACAAACTAATGTTTAAAGATCAGGTTCATGCCTAAAACCCATAGCCAAAAGTATAATATAATATTGTACTTCAGTGTTGTTTTTTCCAACAATGATGTCATTTTTTTCCAAGATAGGACCTCTTACAAGACTGATAAAAGACTAGCCTGAAAATCACCCATATGGCTATATCAAGAACAATGATATCTGCCACCATGTCTTATTACCTCCACAAGTATTTTAAGAATCCAAAATCTGCTTCGTAATGGGCCTTAACTTTTGCTTGATGAAATGATTGAACGATTAACATCATTTGATGAACTGTTTGAAGAAAAGTTGAAAAGAAAAGTAATAAAGCATTTTGTTTAACTATGTGGGATAACAAGTATCATGCATTTTAAAGCCTCTATAGGTTCTTTGTAATCGCATCAAACAAAACCTTTGAAACGGAGAATATTGATGCTTCATTATTAAGGGTGATTCATATTAATCAAAATTTGAAAAGAACATCAGCACAATCCAATTTACATCATATCAAACCCCTAATGCTTTCATGTTTGACAGCATTATTTGAATGGGAAAACAACTTTTAAACCCCTAAATACAGTTAAGTCATTTGATCTGGTGTTTTATTGACATTATCAGTGAATACACTCATATATTTCTCCATGGACAAATTTGCTTTCCAAAGCCGTCTCTTTTAAAACTGAATTCAAAATGCCACACACAACAAAGAAACATTATAACAATAACCAACAAAAGCAAAACTAACAGTAATGATCAAAAGACAATTCTCAAAAAAACATTTTTCTCTTGCAGAATTTTCGGACTTTTCCATGAATCTGAAAATAGTAAGTTTTATCAACTAATTCAAAGTTTTTTGTGAAATTCTACTATATCAGCTATTGGATATTATAAACATTTGCATCTTGTCCTTAACTTGCATGCATTTTGTTGCCAAACATTTTGCATTTGCAGAAACAAACCCATCTCTACAAAAGTACTTGTATTACCATCAGTAACTGGTATGCAGTAAAAAGATTGCAGTGCTTGACATTCTTGGTAAGCACAATTGTATGCACAGATGTAAGCACTGCAGTAATGAAACAATTACCAATGCTACCAGGCATAGCTACCGTAACCAAAACAGGAGCCATGTCAGCTAAATCAAGATAGGCCTGATTATTCCTACAGTGCCATGAAGTTTAAACATCATTATCATCATTTTCATCATAGTTGGTTTCACTTCCATTCTATGCCTGCATGTTTTAGATGAGTTCTTCTACTTAACTTTTAACCTATCCTAGGCCTACCCCCTTACTTACCCTGAGGCTCTATTGGAAAGGAATACCAATCCCTCTGTGTCTTTAACCTAGAAGGTTCAATCATGAGAACATGACTTCCAGCAGAATTAAACTAATTGCTAATTGTTAGTCTTTCATTTTCTTGTATGAAGTGGGTAGTGATTATGATAAATATAGAAGTATTTCAATCAATTTGCAAACAGTAAAAGCGCTCTGTATATTCGCAGAAACGTGATAAGTATATACTAATGCAATGGTCTAAGGGTAAGATAAATCAAGTTAGGTCAAAACACATTTCAAAAGGCAAAATACTTTATACAATTCTACAATTGTAAATTGGACCATGTACATAAAAATACATAAAGGAATAAATGTATGTTTGAGAAATAAACACAGAATGGGAAGCACAAGGTATGAGCATTTGTAGATGTTAAATTAGTGATGGCAAAGTTCCTAATGTGAGTACGAGTTATGTCCTAATATGAGTACGAGTTATGTCCTAATATGAGTACGAGTTATTTCCTAATGTGAGTATGAGATATGTCCTAATGTGAGAGTGTGAGTTATGTTATAACATAAGTACGAGTTATTTCCTAATATGAGTATGAGTTATGCCCTAATGCGAGTATGAGTTATGTCCAAATGGGAGTATGAGTTACGTCCTAATGTCAGAGTGTGAGTTATGTTATAACATAAGTACGAGTTATTTCCTAATGCGAGTATGAGTTATGTCCTA